>CM050322.1:32084042-32148277 GCA_027475135.1 Bactrocera correcta | reverse complement strand
CATTGGGGTAAAATGCGTCGATTTTGGAGATTAATTCAAAAATCAAAATTCGAGGTACAAGTAAATTTTTGGTATCAAATAAAAGTAGATAAAATTCTACATCACTAACTGAACAAATATTTGGCAAAAAATTTACAGTTTTCTTGTAATATTCTCTGAAAATTGCAAGTTTATTTCTTTTTGTATGCGCACAGTGATATACGTAATTTTTTTCATTTTCGAAGTTTTTTATTTTCTTTAACTGGACAAATCTCGAGAAAATTGTAATGCAGCCTTCTTGTTCAGGTAATTTAGTAAATACAAAAAGATTTCATTTGTGTTTTTACGTGTCTCTAAGTATTTTAATTTTTTTTGGGCGAAAGCCTTAAAATATTGGGATTTCGACCTTATATGCAGACATATAGTTGTGAGTTTAGCGGGGTAAAGCAAATCTTGTGTCATTCCTGTAATCTATGGCTAATGTAGTTTCTTTTTGTAAAAAAAGAAGTTGCGCTAATACTGCGCACTTTCTCATTATATGCATTTCTTTATGCGAACTGCCTGATCAAATATGCACGAATTTATCAAGGCAGAAGAAGAACAAATACAGCAATTGCAAAAAAAAAGGTTTTTTATTGTTTTTGTTGTTCAGTGGATGCCTGTTTGCTTTGTTCACATCCTACGTTACGATAAGTGGCAGTTTAAATGCATAAGAACATACTCCGGAATAGTCCAAAATTCGCGTTTTACTTACATATGTATAATAATAAACATTATCACATACATTTTTGAAATAAAATTTTGATTTCTTATATTTTGTAATAATTAATTAATATGGCATAAGGTTCTTATCTAAGGTTTGGGGTATATGTAAAATCATGATAACCGACATTGTTTTTTCCAGCGCAATTTTTATTACTAATGTTTGTATGTCATGTGCAGTCGAGAGAAATAACAATAGTGATGTATATTTAACTAACATGGTAAAAGCGATATCAACATTGACTACATTTAAAGAGGATAAAAATATTATTATCTTCATTATAGGAACCAGTTATAATGTAATTTGGGTTCCTCGTCAAAGTCTTCATGACATAATGAAAAACTCCGGCTGTGATAAATTTAATGAAAAATTTGAATTTTTAAAAGAGCAGTTGAAAAAGCGTATTGAGCCATCTGATGAATTTATAAAAGAGTTTGATGACAGGATAAAAACCTTTATTAGTCAATTTCAAATTCATTGGAGCAGAGCCAATAGGCATGAAGAGCGTTTCCTTAGAATAAACCAAAGTTGGCCGGATTCTTCGATAGGTTTCACCCATTCACAAGGAATGGAATCCATGGACCAGAGATAATATCGCACGCTATGTTGCCAATCGGACAATTATCAGAAGAAGATCAGGAAGCTCGAAACAAAGATTTTAAGAATTTTAGAGAACATTTTTCTCGCAAATGCAGCAGAAAAGAAGCAAATGAAGACACATTTAACAGACTTTTAATCAGTTCTGACCCCGTTATATCAACCACAAGAAAATTAGCAAAAAAAAGTGTAGGATTTACCCAAGAAGCATTAGAGTTGATCGTGATAGGGAGTGGCAATAATAATGAAGTTGATGATGACGATGATGATGAAGGCGATGATAAAAATTCAAGCGAAGACGACAATGATCATGAATATGATTATAGTGATGAAGAAACAGTTTATATATTTTAAATAAAACTTGAAGATTAAAAAAAATAAAAATTTAGAAAACCGATGTTCAGCATATTTTTGTTCTTTAAGATATAAAGAAAAAAAACAATCAAAAAACTGGATTGCATTATTTTCTTACTTCTTTATGATTAATTAACTAAAAAAAAAATATTTTTTCCATAACTAGAAGACTTGTGGGAATTAATCTTCATTTTGAGCACCATTTTCCCCACTGTGCGATGGTGGGAATTGTCCGAAGTGCTGTGTTAACTTGTATACGCATGTGCGCATTGCCCTGCTTGTTCATACATTCATATATACTTATACATACATACATATATTTGTATACATTGCCGAACAAATAATGCACAAGCATTCACATATGCGTATACATGTGAATACGTCAACAACAAAAAATTTAGGCATTGTTCCAGAAAACCAACAAATCAGATAGCAGAAGTATCACAAGCCAATATGGCAGCCGAATTGGCGAAGCCCAAATTTAGTAAATTTTACAACAAAAACGATTTCATTCATAAACGCAGGCGCATATGCAACAAGCGACCTCGCTTCATTCATATACACAGACGCCGTAACATCTCCCTGAGCATGCCTTTTCCAAGAAGCGTTTTTTCGCGACGATGGCAAAAGCTAAAAATCATAAATTGAACAACTTTCTGTCCTTCTTCACAGAAAGAAGCGAGAAAAGTGGCAACAACGGAGTTGTCGATTTATAATATTCAATTCCTAAAATATTTTTCGGTAGCTCGCAAAAATCAGCATCGATATGTATACAAGTTCATACATATGCATTCATACAGTGAAACTTCGATAAGTCGTAACCTCGATAAGCGAAAAACCTTGATATTTCATAGTATTTTTTTCGGCCCCTTGAAAAATTCGCGAAAAATGCATGTATTTCGGTCCCTTTGATAACTCATATTTTTCTTGAGACAAAAATTGAAAAATGTGTATCAAAAGCCTCTACAACTCGTATTTTTTTCTCAAAAAACCGTACGTGACGAAAACATAGTACTTTTTTTAACCGTTATTATTTTACAGTTACGCTTATTCATAAGTTTTGCTTTGTTTTCTACAACTAGCGTAGATTAGTATCAATTAGGACGCAAGATGTCAAGTTCTCGTAAGTGCAAAATATTGCCAATTAAAAAAAAAAAGAAATTATTCTTGCCATAAAAAATGGTGAAAAACAAGTAGAAATTGCGAAAAGGTTCGGTATTGCGCCATCTACTATCACATCAATTTTGAAAAAAAGTGATCTGTATTTGAGTTTGCACTCAAACACCAAACGTAAGCGCCAAAAATTACCAGCACACCCGGAATGAGAAAAGAGAGTACTCACTTGGTTTTTGCAATGCCGAGAATCTAATACTATTCCAGTTGGAGGACATTTACTAAAAGAAAAAGCAAAGGTGTGTGCCGCAAAATTGGGCTTAACAAAATTCAACGCAAGTAATGGCTGGTTGGACAATTTCAAGAAGAGAAAGTAAGTTTCAAAAAACTTTGCGATGAAAGCGCGGCCGTTGATGATGAAGTGTGCGTTCAATGGAGAGAAAACATTCAAAAGTTAATATAGAATTACGAGCCCAAGAATATTTTCAACGGGTCTTTTTAACAAGTGTCTTCCTGATCGCACTTTGTCTTTAAAAGGTCAAAGTTGTCATGGTGGCAAATTGAGCAAGGATCGTCTTACTCTGTTGCTTGCTGCAAAAAAATGCTGGGTCAGAAAAATTTAAACCATTAGTCATTGGTAAATCCATGAAACTCAGATGCTTTAAAGACATCAAGACGTTCCCTATGCTTTATCGTGCAAATTCAAAGTCATGGATGACACGTAATTTATTTCTTGAATGGCTACAATTGGTGAACCAACAAATGATAAATAGAAAGATTTTATTATTTATTGATAATTGCACCGCCCACACTGCAATGGAACCTTTTAGCAATGTGCAGACTGAATTTCTCCCACCTAACACCACTTCAGTTTTGCAACCACTCGACAGAGACATAATCAAAAGTTTCAAAACATTGTATTGTAAAGAAGTTGTTGTTAAACTGCTTGAAAGCATCGAGAAAAAAAGGATTATTCCATTTCGATTTATGATTCAATGAATATAGCTCATAAAGCCTGGACAAATATCAGTAAATCGACTATTAAAAACTGTTTTCGAGCTTGCGGTTTTGTTAAGGATAAAAATGTAGTCGTAATCAGCGAAGATGTACTTCACATAGTAGAGTGGGCTCGTGTTCCACAAAACGCAGAAACACGTGTAAACTTTGATGACTACATTCATGTTGATGATGAGTTGGTGATTACTGGAAGCCTCAATGATGATGAAATTCTGGGTTTCGAAAATATCGACGATGAAAACGATGAAACATTAGAAATTCTCTCAGTTTCCACAAAGGTTGCGAAAGCTTCAATTGAAAATTTGCGTCTTTTTTTCATGGTATCAAATGTTGAAGACACTATTTTTAATGACATTGTAAACATTGATAATGCCATAGATAAAATACGCCAAAATAATGTCCATCAAAAACATATTACGGATTTCTTTTAAAATGAACACTTCTCTTAATTTTTTTGAACAATTTTTCAAAATATATACATACATATATTGATTGAATAACATATGTACTTTATATTTTAAAATTTAAATATGTACAATCATTTCTTGTTATTTATGTAAAATTGAAAAAATAAATAAAAAAAAAACTCTATAATTCGTATATTCTGTATGTTGCCTCTATAAGTTGTATAACTTGATAACTTGAAAAACTCCATAACTCGTATTTAAATTGTGATCCCTTGCAAATACGAGTTATCGAAGTTTCACTGTATTTCCGCTAGATCGTAGGTGAAGCTGTTACAGCGGCAAGGGAAGCGGTAACAACCGGCAATCGTTTGCTAGTTTCTTTCGCGTCTCGTCGCGTTAGTGCTTCGACAGATTGATGTGCTGAACACATAGAACTCGACAAACTGCAAACGCCATCTGAATCTGATATTGAAATACACACATTCTTATGGACACAGTCATTTAGACAGCTTCACAACTACATAACTGTGTCCATATGAATGTGTGTTTGATATTAACAGATGTCGCTTGCAGTCTGCCCCGCTCAAAACAAAAGAATATTGGTCGACAAACAAGTAACGATACTCATGAACTTGCCGAAAATTCAAAAGGAAACAAGTGAGGAATTCATAAAACTATAATCCACTGTTTCAAATTGTTTGAGGGTTCTATCGAAACAAAATGTTCCCACAGACAACTGGGACCCTATTCTGGTAAACATATGTACCGCAGCATTACCAGAAAAATCATTGCTTCTATGGGAGCAATCGCTCTCATCAAGAAGAGACTACCCAGCGTGGCAGCAAATGAAAGATTTTTTAACTGCCCAATATGAAATTGGACAAGGGTAGATAAAAAAACAGTCAGAACTAAAAACTTTTAACACGACCTAAACAGAAGCTTCAATAGACCCCAAGTCAATAACAACTACGATTTGATTAGAAGCTTTTTCAAAGCACAATCGTTCCCATCTGAACAGAACAAATATATGTCATGCGAACTATGTACAGGAGGGCATAAACTTAAAACTTGCGAGAAGTTAAAAAAATTAAATATAAACGATAGGAACAACTTTGTCAGGTCAAAAAGACTCTGTATAAACTGCTTGTCTCACGCACACAACCTTACTGATTGCGAAAGCAAAGTCAATTGCGTATATTAGCACAAAAAGCATCATTCTATGTTACATCTCAATAACTTTCCCAACGCATCTCAAAGTAGCGCTTTCTCAAAAAAAGCCACGGGTTTAGTTGCAGCAGCAACCCCCGGAGCAAAAACTCCCGAAATTAGCCAAGAGTCACCATGTTGCTCAAAGGAATTAAAAACTTAAACGCTACATAGCGATAATCATAGTAGAGTATTACTACCCATAGCAGTTGTCTCCATCGAACATCGAGGAGAACTGTTCAAACTAAGAGCCCTAATAGACCAAGGATCACAACGATCACTCATAGCGTCTAGGGCAGAAAATAGGCTAAAACTGCCAACAAAACATGCCAACTATGAAATTACGGGAATACGCGGACGAGTAGTATAAAACTCAAATAAAATCTGCCCCATCACCCTAATTTCTTCTCAAGCGGAAGCCATAGTCTTACCTCAACTTACCAACATGCTTCCAAGCTCTATAGCAAATATTGGCAAAAGGTTACACACCTAAAGTTGGCAGATCCCAACTGCAACATCCCCGCTCAAATAGACCTTCTATTAGGCAGCGATCTTATATCGCAAATCATACTAGAAGGTGTAAAAAAAATTTCGAAAACACTACTGGCGAAAATACCATTTTCGGATGGGTCCTAAGTGGACTAGTTGCGGAACCAGTCACAGCCATGACAACTCAAGTTGAGGAAATCTCAAACGAGTACCTCAATTCAAAATTGAGAAAATTTTGGGAGTTAGAAGAACTAAAGACCATTTGTGGGATACTAATTTCCTTATATTTGAAAAGGAAAGTACAACAAAAACACTAGGCATATCTATATGGTCGATATCTGACCAGTTTTCATATACTACAGAGTCAATGTCCGCAATATCCGCCATAACAAAGAGACAAATTTTATCATCTGTGGCTAAACTTTTCGACCCCGCAGGATGGCCTTCGCCAATTATGCTACAAGCGAAAATCCTGATCCAAGAATTATGGCTACACGGAACCGACTGGGACGAACAAGTGAAGCCTCTTCCCTTAGAAAAGTGGTCCCAGTTTGCTAATAACCTAAAAAACATTTCGCAGATACAAATACACGGCTTCTACGACGCCTCTGAATATTGTGCCACTATCTATGTGCGCACACAAAGCGATATTGCAACCACAAGCCACCTATTGGCAGCAAAAGCAAAAGTCGGACCTCTAAAAACCATAAGTCTACCACAACTTGAACTCTGTGGCGCTCTGCTACTACCAAAGCAAGTTTCCATGGTGCAGACCCACTTAAACTTGGCAAAATATCAATTTTACCTCTGACCCAATTCCGAAATAGTTCTAGCCTGATTAGAAAAACTTCCACACGAGTGGAAAACACATATTTCTAATCGAACGTCTCAAATTCTTGATCTAGTAGGATCAGCTACTTGGCGGCACCTAGCCGGTGCTGACAATCCTGCCGATCTTGGGACAAGAGGGTGCAAGCCCCTTCATCTCGCCATCACCACCCTCTGGTGGAATAGCCCCCGATGGTTAAGAGAATCTCCTGATTCTTGGCCATAATCGCCAATGCGCCACATAATTGCACCAGAAAGTCGAAAAATCGCCACTTATAACACTACAATGGATGATTCTGACATCCTTGAGCGATTTTCATCGCTCCCCCGAGCACTCAGAGTAGTCGCCTATATTTTCAAATTCGCAGAGCTACTGAAACTTAAGGTTAAGGGAGCAACTTGTCCCCAATGCGATACATTGACGCATCAAGACTTACAAAAAGCAAAGGTCGCTCTTATCGCATCAACTCAAACGCGCTATTTCAGCCGCAACCTAGGGTTACTAAGAGAATCGAAGCCAATTAACAAAAAGAGCCCACTGTTAGTATTAAACCCATTTATAGACACGAAAGGTCTGCTTCGAGCAAACGGCCGGCTTGCTAATTCCAGCCTTACGTATAATGAACGCCATCCCATAATTATACCAGAGAAGTCCTCATTTGCCACATTATTCATCAATTATATCCATATACTCATGTTACACGCCGAACATCGCCTAATACAACATATGGTACGCCAAGAGTACTATGTTCCCCGTCTTAAGCTCCAAATCTCGCGGCATTTGCTCGCTTCGTCGGAAGATGTGGCTTTTCATTCAAAATCATGAGCGATAATGGTAACACATTTATCGGTGCTCAAAGAGCCACAGAAAAACAATTTGGGGATTTTATGAAAAAAGTCTCACCTGACATTTAACAAAAATATGCTCCCCAAGGTATCAATTGGCAGTTTATCAACCCAAGCGCTCCACATATGGGTGGTTTATGGGAATCAGCCGTAAAAACTTCAAGTCACATTTCAAGAAGCTAGCTGGCGCTTATAAATTGAACTATGAAGAATTTATAACATTGTTAAGCAGAATTGAAGCCGTTCTTAACTCTCGGCCTTTCGCTGCTCTCTCGCAAGATCCATCAGATTTTACAGCCCTCACACCAGGACATTTTCTTAAAGGAGCGCCCATTATGGCCACATCTGAGCCAGGCGTGGAGTCGCTTTCCGTATTAAACAGATGGGAAAGAAATAAAATTCTCCATCATGATTTCAGTGTTCGACGGAAAGAAGATTATTTAAAGGACCTTCACAGAAGGTACCGGTGAAAAACACCAGAAAACGCGCCTAAGCTCATGACGATTGTCTCCCCCCACTGAATGGATGCTTGGTCGCATAGAGAAGCTTTACTACGGCTCCGACGGTAGTTGATCTCCGTACGCAAAACGGAATACTAACTTGGCCGCTCGTTGAACCAGAGAACGTAAAGTATAGAGAAGGTGCAGGTTCGATGTCGAACATTTTATAAAATTGCGACACGGAATTTCACCTCACAACTACAGAATTCATGCTGTAACATATAACATTTTTAACAGTTCTCTTACATACTCAAACAGAGAATATGAAGAGAAATAATATAAGTATGTAAGGCATATGATGCCATTGCATGTACGGGCAATCAGGGACTATTAAAGAAAAATAAGTTCTTTGATATTCCATTTTTAACCGCTAAAAATGTGTACAAATACAGCTCTCTCACATACTCAAGAATATAAAGAGACATAAATATATATATATATGTATGTAAGCATGCTCCCTATGATACTCCCAGCCACAGCATTGTGATATTTTCATACTTCAATTTTTGCTTTCAACTTGGGAATCGCTATGTATGCAAATATGTAAGTATGTACATATGCTTTTACGTTTTGCCGTCGGCATTTCCATATTGGCATGTAAAAATAATTGTGATATGAGGTATGAATGCATGCATAAACATATTTATAGTCAATTTGGACTTGCATATTTAATCATTTATTTTGATTTTTACATAATATACTATACTAATAAGTACTTTTGTATCATATTTCTTACTAATAGAAATTAAATTTATCAAAATAATATATACATAAAATACATAAAAGTTAAGAAATTTTAAATGAATTTCTTTAAAAAAATTTTATTTGGTTCTTCTTTAATTACAGAGCTAAGACTAAAACTTAAAAATTAATTTACTTAAAAGCTAAGCTAAGTTGCACTGGCCAACTGCTAACCTGACTTATTTGGGTTGCGCGTAATGGATTTCCGCTTCACACCGAAAATGAGTTTTTAAGCTAATGAAAGCGTCTGGCTTCTGCTGTGGGAAATATTGTGCAACTAAAGATGCATTTCCGCTTTTCCGCTTTACTCATTATTGCTGATTACGCATTATTGCTTTTATTTGGCAATTGTTAACATTTACCATGTTAACACTTCCCCTCTTAAAAGCGATCGTCCCGAGAACCTATCAAAAACGGGGAGGTTGTTAAAATTGATGTAAGTATTTTGATCATTGGAAAGATCTTTGATCTCCTTAAGATCAATATTCACAGGAAGCATCTGGTTACGGTCCAGGCTTGAAGATATGATTATTCTGTTTCGATGCTTTCTCCAGAATTTTCGAAAAAATATTATACCGAGAATGATAGTTGCAACGGCTCCAAGTGAAAGGGAGCTATTGGATATCGTTGCTGTCTTCAGAAGATTTATTCCTTGTATGTTATCAATATGAAACTCCTTTAAGTCCTGAAGAGAAAGTAATTCAATTCGATTTCCTTCGATTGGTGCTGTTTGTAGGACTGCTGGGATTGCCGGCAGTGGAACCAAATCGTATTTAAAGCAATATTGATGATTTATTTTTAACGTTGAGTTATGAAAATTAATAAGGTGTGTCCCTGATAAATTTTTCTGCATTCCGTCAGCATCTATTACCCCTTGAAAGCCATTAAGCAATATGGCGCCGGGTTTTACTTCTTCGATTTGTTGGATATGTTGGCCGTTTGTTAAAGTGCAAGATGAATTTTGGCTATATACTACTCTAGGTATACAACTACTATTACTTATATTTATTAGTTGAGTTTGCTTATAAATCTCAATTTTCCTATAATTATTACATACTTCTTTAATTCCATAGGTATCTTTTGTACCCTTTAATATTTTATCAAATTCGACATTAATTATAATTTTGTTTTGCTTAACAACTGGTCTTATATTAATTTTTTGAAAATTGTCTTTAATAGTTAATGGTATTTTTACCAAGTAAAATATTGTCATATTTTGACTAATCACATTTATATTTGATAATTCTAGTGCTTCTTCAGCCTTTTTGAAAGGTATTTCGTCATTTTCTAAATTTTCTAACGCAATTTCGATTTCATTTTTATTTAACAATAATGTTTTTAAAATGCCTTTCTTTGCCCACTGTATGGCGTATTTAATGTTAATCAACTCTTCTTTTATTAATCTTATTCTATTTTGCAAATTCATAATAGTCTCGTTTTCTATATAAGTATCTTTCCTTATGTTATTAAGAAGATTATTTACTATCATGCTAATGTTATTAATTTTTTCGTTAAAAATGTTGTTAATTAGTACTTGTTTATTATTATTATTATTAATATCATTAAGATTTTTGGTTATTACATCCAGATCCTCGTGATCGGGGCTTCCGGCTATGAATTTCCAAGCCGTTCCTAAACTATTTATGGATCTTTTCTGTCTTCTTTCGACAGGTTTTATTGTATCTAAAATTTGAAGAGATTGGGTTAATTCGTGTTTTAGGATGGGATAAAGGATTGTGTCCTTGGGTATGTCCGAAGAGGTGAATCTGTACATGTCCGTCAGAAATTGTTCGTACTTGTTGAGGTCGATTATGTGTATTAGCCTGAAGTCTCCATTTTGGATTTTTACTAGTCCGTCATTTATCGTAACTATTTGTGCCGTGGAGTAGTCATAAATGTCTACTGATGCGAATGTTGGGTAAATAAGGAGAAGTCTGGAAACAAAAATTTCAATTTTGATTTTTTATATTGCGTTTATGAACTACTTTTCCTAATTCTGTCAAAACGGTGGAATTTTTGTCTTCCTTTACTATCTCTTTTCTAAATTTTGGAGATATTTTGGTTCCTAGTCGTTTGTTTATCCTAACGTAAATTGTTTCTCCAGGATCATATATTTTAATTGGATGACGGGCTTTATTATGGTAGGAAAGATCTTTTAGTTGTCTATTTCTTAGTTCCGAGATAATTTCTTCCCTAGCTCTTTCAAATTGGCTTGGGTCTGTGGAGATTCTTCTCCCGAAAAATACCTCTATTGGTTTTTTCTTTGTGGAAGAGTGGACTGAAAAATTGTACTCGTAGACGGAGTTATCGAGGAGTTCGGCGAATGAGGTGAAACTTCGCTCTGCTTTTAAACAGCGCATTATTTCTGTGAGGCTCGAGTGAAATCGCTCTACTTGACCATTTACGGAACTTGTATAAGGTGGTGTTCTAAAAATTTGTATATTTACGGTAGCTTCCAACAAAAATCGAATGGAAGCTGAATTCAAGGATGTTTCATTGTCTATAACTACCGTTTCTGGTACGCCAAATTGGAACAGTAGTTCGCAGAGAGGTTCCTTAACGTGTTCTACGGCTTTGGATCGAGGGATTTTGGTTTGGATATACTTTGAAAATTTGTCTATGGCTGTAAGGACGAAATTTCGTTCAGTTATGTAAATATCAATATGTAAGATTTCTCCTGGAAACTGTGGAATAGGGGTTTCTCCTAGTTTTGGTTTGGTAGGGTGGTGATCGTACTTATTTTCTTTGCAAACTGAGCATTGCTGAATAATTCTTTTTATTGTTTTGGTCATGGAGGGAAAATAGTAATTTTCTAAAATTTGAAGTTTGTTTTCACGAGAATTCCTATGTGCTCTTTTATGGGTATTTATGATTATTTCCTTTTGTTGCTGTTCGTCTGTCACATCCTGGAAACTTGGAGTTGAGAAAGCCTGGTTTTATAGTTACTAAAGTGGATCGGGTATATTTCTTGAATTTTACCCATAGTTGTTTCATCGGTTTTGGTGCAATTTATTATGGAGGGGTTTAGGTACCTTTTTAGGAAATTTATTAATGTTTCTGAGTTATATTCCGGTTCTTCAATGAGTATATGGTATGTGGGGAATACTATCTTGAATTGATAGGTAGAAATTGGACCTGAATTTAGGAAGATTTGGTTTTTTTAAACGTTAATTGGGGATTCTACATGCCAAATTAAGTTATCGGATGAGCTCTCGTCACTATGATGGGTTAGTGACAAGGCGTTAATTGGTTCGGGAAGCGTCCCTGATAGTGCGTCGGCTACCACGTTAGTTGTGCCTGGTTTGTAATGGAGTTCATGATTGTATTCTTCCAGTGTGGCTTTCCAACGTTTTATTTCGGAATTGTTATTTTTATTGCTGAGGGCCTATGTAAGGGGTTGGTGGTCTGTATAAATTTTTACTTTGGCTGAACCGTATAGATAATTCCTGAAATTGTTTAGAGCCCAGATGATTGCTAAGAACTTTTTTCGTTCGTAGCATAGACTTCTTCTGTTTTGGTTAGTGTTCGAGAGATGAAGGCGATGGGGTGTTTGTCCTGAGAAAGGACTGCACCAATTGCAAAGTTTGACACATCGGTCGTTAGATGGAGATGGTCCTTAAAATTTTTGGGGTAAGGTATGACGTCTAACCTTTGAGGGATTCTTTCTTATTCCTTTTGAGGAAATAATAAATCCTTGAAACTCTACTGAGCCCCTGAAAAATGGCATTTGTCTTATTGTATTTTCATGTTTGCGTCTTCAAAATTTTGAAAATTGGTTTAAGTGCAGGGTGTGCTCCTCTTCAGAGTTGCTGAAAACAACTATATCATCGATATAGACATAGCAAATTTTCCCAATGTGATGACGAAGAATGTCATCTAAGGCTCGCTGGAAAATTTAAGGAACATTCTTGAGTCCGAATGGCAGTCTTGTGAATTCGTATTATTGAGAAAGCTGTTTTCTCAATATCGGATTCTTTGAGAGGGATTTGATGGAATCCACTTTTTAAATCCAAAACGAAAAAGTATTTGTTTTTTCCAAGCTGGGATAGTACCTCATTAATTTGGGGTATTGGATAACGGTCTGCTACAGTAATCGAGTTAAGCTTTCTATAGTCAATAACGATTCGGTATTGCTTATTGCCTTGGGGATCGGGTTTGTTTGCTACAACCCAAACGGGTGAATTATAAGGTGATCTTAATGGTCGAATGATGCCATCGTCTAACATTTTGTTGATTTGGGTTTCGACTTCACCTTTTAATGACATTGGGTAAGGGTTATACCTTGTATAAACGGAAGTGTCCTTGTGCGTTCTGATTTCTTCTATGACTTTAGTGGTATAGGTAAGTTTATCGTTTGGTTCCGTAAAGAGATTAGAAAAATTTTCGACTAATTTATTAATTTCCTTCTGATGTTTTTGTGACAAGTTATCTTCCTTAATATCCATTTTGTTAACAGATCTTGAAACCAGCTAACTTGACTGCGTCAAGCTCTTTAAGGCTATCATTCCCAATAATACCATGGAATGATGTCAGAGTTGGGAGGAGGTAAAATTTCAGTTTTTTGTCTGAGTTAAATAGGTTTAGAAAGGTATGCTGTTTGATTTCGATGTCTCCTGCTATGGATTTCGCAAAAAAAAAATGCTTTCGTAATTTATTGGATTAGGCACGATAGAGGATCATATATAGTTTTTCGTAGATCCTGTATCTACTAAAATTTTCACAATATCTCCATTCTTCAGCCTGCATTCAACATAGAGCAGCGAAGAGTGACTCATTCTAAAAAATGTAAATCAGTCGTGTCTATGTAGCTATCGTCCTGACCTCCATCATTACTGTCGCATTCGTCATCGTAATGGCCAAAGTTGTCGTTCGTCTGCTCGTCAATTGTCGTGGTAGGATAGTAAGCTTGGGGTTGTTCGGAATCTATATGGATCTAAATATCATAAATTGAACAACTTCAACAATTATCAACAACTGCTTCTTCACAGAAAGAAGTGAGAAATGTGGCAATATAGCTCCTGTCGATTTACAATATTTGTCAATTCTAAAATAAGTATTTTTCCGTGTCTCGCAAAAATCTGCGTCGATATGTATTCACGCTCATACGTATACACACATACATATTTACGCACGTTTGTAGGCAAAACTGTTACAGCGGCAAGGGAAGCGGTGACAATCGGCGGCCATTCGTTTATTTTTTTCGGCACAGCTTGGATTTTCTATCATCACACAAGTGCTGAACACATTGAGCGCGACAGACTGCAAACGACATCTGTCAATTTAAAATATTAGAATACACACGTTCTTAGGGACACAGTTATTGAGGCAGCTGCACAACTACATAACTGTGTCCATAAGAACGTATGTATTTTAATATTTGACAGAACAGTCTGTCGCGCTCAATGTGTTCAGCACTTGACTCTTTGACAAAACGCCAGTTTCGGCCATTGGTTGGTCGTGACAACGGAGATGCGAAAGATACATGCGACACTTGTTATTATGAATGTATGTACATATGTATGTGGGTTCGATACCCAATTTCTGTGGGTTCGACCCTTATTGAAACACGCACATTTTCTTTTTAAAATGTTTATTTCCCATTCAAATTATTTCAATTTACACACTTGGGTTTTTTTTTTATTAAATGTAAACGTTTGAGCAAAAATCAAATGTGGTATTTTAGGTGTTCTATGACAGAAGAAAATATTGTATATTAAGTATATTTAAACTGAAAGTCACAATAGTTAATTTAAAGCAGAAAGGTTCGACCGAACGCTGCTAAGCTCAGAATCCAAGTGTGACCTGTCAGCGTCCGCGGGTTGGCTATCTAGTTCGAGTCAGTCGTTGTTTATTCTGTATTAGGTACGGTTTCTATATTTAGTACGGTCGCATTTTGTTCGTAAGCGATCTTGTTGACCGTACGGTCGAGTCTACTGATCCCACATTCGGCCGTCCTGATGGATCATTCGCCCCGAATGAATCGCACCAAGTTTTTTTATGTATTCCGACACTATGAATGTTTTGTGCGGTCCTTCGTGGTCTCCAATTTTCATTACCACGTACCTGCCATGTTTAAGCGTAGCAGTCACCTTATAAGGACCCAAGAGTTTAGGTTTCAAATTTAACCCCGGTCCGAATTGAGTTCTCTTAATTGCGACTAGGTCATTTGTTTTATATTGAGTTTCGGGTCTCCTATTAGAATTATAGTTCTTACAATTTTCTTATTACAGTTTTTGAATGTTATTCTGTGCTTCTCTTCTTAAACTATCTCTGTCTTGTTTCGTAATAATTTTCTTAACTCTAAATCATCCGTACTGCGCATATCTAGCCCCTCAAAATTGTAAAGGGAGTGATTTTTGTACTTCTAGGGGGTGTGTTATTAATAATTTGCTGAACACGTCCTAAAAACGGTACGCCTGTTGCGATAAGTAAGTGCTGAATGCCATTTGCTTTGCAATACTCGGCGAACGCTTCTGACATCAACGCAGTTCCCCTGTCGGAAATTATTCTCCTCGGGTTACCAAATATAATCGACAATTTTACTAAACAATCAATAACTGATGCACTATCCGTTGACTTCACCGGAATAACCAAACAAACTTCGAGAAACTGTCGACAACAACTAATATATGTTTGTATTTTTTTGTGGTTAATTCCATCGGTCCTACATGGTCAATGTGAAACGTTGCTAAAGGTGTGTTTTCTTTATCTATTGGTGAAAGGAACCCTTCTTTTTTACGCAATTTTTAACCACTCTCCCCACCTTGGAACGCAAATTTGGAATAAAAAATACTTTTTCCAGACAATCTTGAATTTTTTTAATGTCATACTGCCCTTTTCTATGAGCTAACCTAATAATTTCCTCCTCCATCTCTGTTGGTACTACTAGCAATTCTAATACAGGGTCTTTGTACAATAAGTCATATTTCACGAAAAAATCCATATACTCTTTCTTCTCAAGTACCTTGCAGATCGCTTTTACCCACTCATCACTTAATTGAGCTACTTTTAACTGGTGTCTTATGGAGTCCTCTATCAGTAAACAAGAAATTCGGCTCAAAGCATCTACGTGCCTCATTTTTATTCCGGATCGGTGGTCGATAGTAAACGAAAAGTCTTGAAGAAAAATAGCCCATCTCGAAACCCTTAGAGGAACCTCACTCTTTTTCATCGTTTGAGCGAACGCGTTACAATCTGTTGGGATTTTAAAATGTACGCCCAATAGATATATACGCCACTGTTTTAAAGCCTCTATGATAGCTAAAACCTCCAGCTCGTATGAATAATATTTTTCTTCCTGTGGGGTGGTCCGACGACTCATGTATTGTTCTGGATGATACTGTTGATCAGTTGAGTCGTTTTGCAACAATACCGCCCCATATCCATACATGCTTGCATCTGAATGTACTTCCGCCTGCGGATCGTATAGTTTAAGTACTAGGGGCACTTGTCAACGCTATCTTTAGTTGTTCGACTGTCAAAATCTCTTCGTCGCCCATTTTGAACCTAACGCTCTTCCGCAACAAGTCCGTAAGCGGCCTAGCTTTCGATGCGTAATCCGCCACAAACCTCCGAAAATATGAAGTTAATCCCAAAAAACGCTGAACCGACTTCACATTATTAGGGATTGGAAAGTTTGACACCGCTCGTATTTTCTCCTCTGAAGGCTTTATAGTTCCCTTTTCTAATAAATATCCCAAGAAGAAAACTTTTTCCTTTAAAACCTGGCATTTGTCCCAACGTATTCGTAAACCATATTCCGATGCGCATTTCAACACAAGCTCAAGTTTATGGATATTAGTCTCCTCATCTTTGGCAGGCATAATAATGTCGTCCATATACACCATAATAGTACCATTCTGTTATTAAATCTCTGAAAACTGAACTAACGAATCGACAAAAAACTGCAGGAGAATTCGAAATGCCAAACGGAACGTATAAAAACTCATATTCACCATGGTGGGTAACAAATGATGTAAACTTTTGAGACTCGCGTGAGACTGGCACATGGAAGAATCCATTAGCCGAATCTAAAGTTGTTAAAATCTTTGCGCTCTGTAATCGTTCTAAGACATCGTCAATCAATACCATAGGAAAATTATCCTTAACTATTTTCTGGTTTAACTTTTGGTAATCGCAACACATTCTTTTAGACCCATCTTTCTTCGGTACTAATACTATAGGAGAAGCATACTCTGAAGTGCTCTGCTGTATTATTCCTTCCTCTAACCATTGACTAACTTGATTTTCGCTAAAGCACTGATCTACATAAGATACTCGTCTAGGGGTAGTATACACTGGTGTATCATCTGTCAAAATAATCTTCATAGCGACTTCTATTTTCTTTACAGGTGAATATGTATTAATCACGGAAGATAAAATTGTAGCTTGCTTTCTAATCAAATGATTTAAACCATCTACCTGTTTATTCTCCTTCTCGTCCTCTATAGGTAAACAAAAATTTTTAAATTCGGGGAAGAAGTCGCTTTGGTTCTGCAAAGGTTCACTACTAACAGATCTTTTAATGAAGATAGCTTCACCTTCTCTTACCAACATGTCGAATTTTCCCAATACACAGTTGCCTATTATAGCGGCGTATCGCAAATCTTTTTCCTTAACTACATACATACATGGAAGTTGATGTTCATCTTTATTTTATCTATGTTCAACTCTATCAACTCTATATCGAAACTTCCCAGTGTTATAATAGCACTATCCTTTAATCGTACTAAACGCCGTTTGTCGTTACTTAATTTAATATGCTGATTAAGTTGCATTAGAGTATCGTAACGCATAATGCAAAGATCATTTCCGGTATCAATTAACGCGGAAAAAGTAAAACCATTTTGTTGAATGGTCTTAAATATTAACCCGCCCATATCTTTTATAACGTTTATATTTTTCTCTTGCTTAATTGCACCGTTCGGTAGATTATTACCTTTACATTCAAAAGAACGATGACCAATCCTATTACACTTGTAAAATCGGTACTGCTTACCCGGACAACTTTTTGCAAAATGTCTCCCTTCATCACACTTGAAACATTTCTTGTTTTCCCCTGGGTTGCTTTGACATCTGAACGCCTAAAATCAGATTGATTCTAAAAAACTTTAGGCTGATGTTGTTGCATCAACCGAATTTTTTCGTATATCTTGATTTGATTCTTAAGTTCACTGATCGTTCTGGCTTGATTTAAAATGGCTTTATTTATTTCAGAATCTGAAATACCATTCACGAAATATTCGATAATACTTTCGTCATCGATTTTAATAGGTTTACCAACTTCAATTAAACTCTATAAATACTCAAAAAACGATTCTGATACTTTTTTACGACGATTTCTTAAGCTATTATGTATTTCCGCTGTAGACGGTTTCACCCAAAACTCTTCAACAAGTATCTTTTTTAAAGTTGACCAATTGCGTATAAAACTTCCGCCCCTAATAAACGACTTAGCTGCACCCTTCAAGAGTTGCTTTGCATAAATAAACATTTGTAACTCATTCCACCCTACTATAGCCACATTATCTTCAAACTCAATTAATTACCCACTGATTAACGTCTAGTGAGTCTGTACCAGTAAATGAAGATATACTATCTTCAATGTCAATGTAAAGTGTGAAATGTTCCTAACACGCGGACCTACGGTTTCTACGTCTTCATACTGACCGGCACTCGATTCATCGTCGCTAAACTCAGCATCCCTCAGGCCAAAATGTCGGATCAGACGGGTCTGTAGGTCTGATTTCTTTCCGTTCGTTGTCAGTCCCAGTTCTACGCATTTTTCTCTTAGCAACGCTAACGTCATAGCTTTAATGGTTTCAGTATCCATGTTGGGTTATGACCTTTTACAAATAATCTTATAATAAAAATCTTTTGTAATATATAATATAATATAATTATAATATTTTAAATTTTCTTTTAAATTCAATAGCAAATTGGTTTTTTATCATTTAATGTTTTAAATTTTGCATTAGAAAAACGTATTTAATCGTATATGCTACGATACATTTTCAATTTTTAGTCAGTGATAATATGTATCGCTGTTACAGTAGCTTCTAAAAGCCGAATCACTAATTGAAAAAACTTATTTAGTCGCATAACAGAGAACGTCTATAATAGAGAATGTTCACGGCGCGAAGAACGTAAAAATAACTCGGTCGAGATGGTCCAGTTTCACCACATACAAATTATGAGCGTGTTTACCACACTTAACAGCGATTGAGGGGTTTTTAGAGTCTATGAGAAATAACATGTTAAATAAAAGAGAACCAATGCAGGGCAATATACATACATGAGTATTTATATGCAGGTGATTTTTGGTTGGCGGAACATTTCCTGTATGCTGAATATGACTTTTTCTAAAGCTAACATATATATGTATGTTTACGGGGGAAATTGCGCCAAAATGAAAGATAAAGAGGGGATTCTGCTTTTTGATTGGAAAAGTTTTTGTATCTATATACAAGTAGTTAGATTTTTTTTTAAGTCTAATATACATATAGTATATATATATAATATATAATAATATATCTTTTACTGGGGAAATTTCGCCAAAAATGAAAGTTGAAGAAGAAATCGTCAACGGAATTTTAGTTCTAAATTAATTTCGTCGCGGAAAGATCGCCAATACGATTTTATACGATTTTTCAAAAAATGAGTAACAAAAATTTAAGAAAGTGTTGCGTTCGGGAGTGCACATCAGAATCTCTCGGGAGATTCTTTTTATTCCGTAGGAAGCAGGAGGAGTTTCAGAAGTGGGTGGAAAATTGAAGGATCCCACCAACGCAGGATTTACCCACCAACCCATTTGTTTGCATTAAGCACTTCGAACGAAGTGCAGTGGGTGTGAAAAAATTGAAGACAGGAGCTGTGCTGGTGAGTACTTTGCTTTAAAATATAAAATGTGCATGTATCGTAATAAAAAGATACATTCCACATGAAGTTATAAATATAACTTCATCTCTATCAACCATAGCACTAAAATTAAATCTGAACTTGCCATTTGGTATAGCAAGTACATACATCCACCCCCAGCAAGTTTTCAGTGAAACCGACTTAAGAAACTTATTTCAGCAATTACCCACCCCCATTTTGTGGACTGGCGACTTTAATGCCTGGAACCATCTGTGGGGCTCACGAAAATCTAATGCCAGAGGATCAATAATTGAAAATTTCATATTAAATCATCACTTGGTGTTATTAAATAATGGATCCCCTACTCATTTTTCAACCCATTCAACATTAACTCACGTCGACTTGTCTTTAGTTTCCCCTCAACTTTCTCCCAGAATTAAATGGGATATTTCCACTGATCTGAAAGGCAGCGACCATTTCCCCATCTCTATCACTGTTCAAACCAACCTCCACCCTATCAAATATAACCACCGCCCCATATTCAAAACAGACTTCGCTAAGTGGGATGTATTTCAAGCAGAGATCACAAAAAATATAAAAAGCTCGCCAATCGACAATATCAATCAAGAAAGTGCCTCTATTACCAAAATCATACGCTCTGCAGCCAACAAATCATACCCCAATCTAAAAAGAAGCTTGCTAAGGACTTTCCAATTTGGTGGAACGCCGATCTTAAATATCTTCGTGACCAGAAAAATAAGTATTGGAAGGTTTTCAAAAATTCTATGTCCGACACTAACCTTATCAACTACAAAAAGTCTAACGCGTGTTTTAAAAGAGCTGTTAAGGCTGCTAAGAGGAGAAGTTTCGAAGCTTTTACCTCACAAATTAATCCTTCTTCAACCCCAAAAAGGATTTGGTCTGACATAAAACGTATAACTGGCATTCCCCACACTCCTGTCACAGCTATTCAAACAAATAATAAAGTCCTGACCAACTCTGAAGAAATCGCTGATACATTCGCTCAACTTTGGGCGAACTCCAACGATGACAATTTTTGCGAGGAATATGTCACGGAAAAGCAACACTGGCTTTCCATGGTGTACGCCCCACAAGGTCTGTCTGTGTCTGCGACTTGCGTAGAAAATAAAATCACACTCTGTGAATTGATATCAGCACTTCAACACGCAAAAGGCAAAGCACCGGGTATCGATCGTATATCGTACCCCATGCTCTCAAATCTGCCCCAAATAGCCAAACAAAGACAAATTTCACTATATAAAGGGTGATTTTTTAAGAGCTTGATAACTTTTTTTAAAAAAAAAACGCATAAAATTTGCAAAATCTCATCGGTTCTTTATTTGAAACGTTAGATTGGTTCATGACATTTACTTTTTGAAGATAATTTCATTTAAATGTTGACCGCGGCTGCGTCTTAGGTGGTCCATTCGGAAAGTCCAATTTTGGGCAACTTTTTCGAGCATTTCGGCCGGAATAGCCCGAATTTCTTCGGAAATGTTGTCTTCCAAAGCTGGAATAGTTGCTGGCTTATTTCTGTAGACTTTAGACTTGACGTAGCCCCACAAAAAATAGTCTAAAGGCGTTAAATCGCATGATCTTGGTGGCCAACTTACGGGTCCATTTCTTGAGATGAATTGTTGTCCGAAGTTTTCCCTCAAAATGGCAATAGAATCGAGAGCTGTGTGGCATGTAGCGCCATCTTGTTGAAACCACATGTCAACCAAGTTCAGTTCTTCCATTTTTGGCAACAAAAAGTTTGTTAGCATCGAACGATAGCGATCGCCATTCACCGTAACGTTGCGTCCAACAGCATCTTTGAAAAAATACGGTCCAATGATTCCACCAGCGTACAAACCACACCAAACAGTGCATTTTTCGGGATGCATGGGCAGTTCTTGAACGGCTTCTGGTTGCTCTTCACCCCAAATGCGGCAATTTTGCTTATTTACGTAGCCATTCAACCAGAAATGAGCCTCATCGCTGAACAAAATTTGTCGATTTGTCACATTTCGAACCGAACACTGATTTTGGTAATAAAATTCAATGATTTGCAAGCGTTGCTCGTTAGTAAGTCTATTCATGATGAAATGTCAAAGCATACTGAGCATCTTTCTCTTTGACACCATGTCTGAAATCCCACGTAATCTGTCAAATACTAATGCATGAAAATCCTAACCTCAAAAAAATCACCCGTTAATAGCATACCCATTATTAAACCAAATAAGCCTGCCGACTTGCCTTCTTCATACAGACCAATTTCTTTGCTATCTTGCCTCAGCAAAATTTTCGAAAAAATCATTGCAAAAAGATTAATCTGGTTCGTTACAAAAAATAAGCACATCAAGCAAAATCAAACCGCATTTAGGAACAAGCGCAGTACTATTGACTCACTTATCCAGCTACAGCATTTTGTTTCTAACACTGTTGCAACCAAAAACCATGCCACAATCTTGTCCACTGATTTCGAAAAAGCGTTCAATCGCGTAGGACTTCACGCAGTGCTGAGCAACCTCGCAGCCTGGAAGGTTGGTCCTAAAGCTTTTATGATAGTAAAGGCCTTCATGACACATCGTCAGTTTCGAGTTCGAGTCAATAATATATTTTCCAATGTAAATTCCCTTAAAAATGGTATACCACAAGGCTCCCCGCTCTCTGTAATTTTATTTATTATTGCTTTTGATAAACTTACCGACATTTGTTTAAATATTAAGAACATTAAGCTAACTTTGTACGCGGATGACGCTATTATTTATACTAATTTAAAAGACCCACTGAAAATTAACGAAGATTTTCAAAAAATACTTTTAAAATTTAAAAAATGGGGTGCCCGCACCGGAGCATCTATCTCCATTTCAAAATGTAAATTACTACATATTCGCAAAAAGAAAAATTGTAATTATCCTCAACTTATATTTGATAACACCGCAATAGAATCTGTTAATAACTTAAAAATCTTAGGAATTTTTTTTGACAACAAATTCAATTTTAAATACCAATGCCTTAGTCTTCGAAAAAACCTTTTCAAAAGGCTCAATATAATTAAATACTTATCTAGTAAGCGTTCATTTATACATACAAATACTCTAATTAATATTACAAGAGCTATAATACTCTCTAAAGTCGATTATGGCTTACCGATTTATGGATGGTGTGCCAACACAAATATAAAGCAATTGGAGGCTCCATACCATGCTGCGATTCGCCGTAGCATAAATGCGTTTCCTACATCACCAGTAAAAAGCATCTTGGGTGAAAGTGGTCTACCATCAATAAAAGAGAGAGTTTACGAAACGACGGTCAAACTACTTCCAAAACTGCTGAATTCGCCGAACGCTGATCTTCATAAAATGCTTAGAAAAGCCGCAAGACACAAAAAAAAATTCCAGCTTAAGTCTACACTTCAACGCTGCCTTAGGTATGGCACAGCCATTAACATACTTCTACCATCCAAGACGAGCAAAATCAACATTCAACCGGAATGGCTAATAAACGAAGTCACTATAGATACCTCATTGCATAATTTCAAAAAATTGAACACCAATAATGCCACCTTCCAACAATATTTTCTTGAAATCGCTAACGAATACAAGTGTAAAAATTTTTCGGCTATTTATACTGATGGCTCCACAGCTACAAATACAGCTTTCGGAGTTACAACATCCAATGGGACAATCATTACCGGCGGAATGCTTCCTTCTCATTCTTCCGTTTTCACTGCCGAGGCTTTTGCCATCCACAAAGCTTTAGAATATACCACCCGACAAAAAGGCAAGTTCGTAATCTGCTCTGACAGCTTTTCTTGTTTAAATGCAATCCGTAATATACGCAATAACTCTACAATAATATCAAAAATTCGAGACACATGCATCAAAAACAAACGAAAAATAGCATTGCTCTGGGTACCAGGCCACGTCGGAATTGCTGGGAACGAGCATGCAGACAATGCCGCTAAGTATTTTGAATCAGCACCGACTCTTCTCCATGAGTTACTTGACGAAAATGATCTTAGAAAACTGTTACAAAAGCATGTACAGGAAAGAAGACGCGCGGACTGGAGAAATTTCGAACACCCGTATAAAAACTTCAACCCACTTCGGAATAAAATTTACTACCCTAGCAATATATCTCGACTGCAAGCAACCGTATTTACACGTTTAAGAATCGGCCATACACAAATCACACATCAGCACCTACTCACCGGAAATCCTAAGTCATCTTGCCCCTTCTGCTCCAACACACTATCCGTGGATCACATCTTACGCACCTGTCCAGCTCTAGAGAGTATTAGGCATAAACACTTCATTTCTGCTCAATATCAAACACTGTTAAAAACACCATCATTTGAAAATATTACATGTATTTATAATTTTCTAGTGGAATGTAACATACATAATATGATATAATATAGATTTGTTATAATATCGGAGTCGATGGCCAAAGCTGCTCGCACTCCTCCTTATCATTAGGTTTAATAGCCTGTATATTTTTCCTAATAAATGTAATAATAATAATAATAAAATGTGCATGTATTGTATTTTTAACAAATGTGTTCATATATACATATACATATGTATGTATGTAAGTGTACACAATAACAGCAGTGTCTTTAATGTGTTAAGTGCACTTTTAAATTCAAAAACACAAATATTAGTATTTTGTGCAAAAAGTACATACATACATACATAAGTATGTAAATACAGGGTAGGCCATTTAAAGTTGACCCATCTGGCAACGCTGTAACTTTTAACAGCGCTGACAAATCGGCTAATGTCATACCGCGTTAGAAGCGTCATTCGAAGACAATTTATACCATGGAACAGTACACTCCAAAAGAACGCGCTGAAATTGTTCAGCTTTATATTCAAAATAACTTTTCAATTGTGTTAACTCAACGTGCGTTTCGCAAAAAAAATAAAGTGAAAAGTGCTCCAGTTAAGAACACAATTAAGTCTTTATACGCAAAATTTGTGAACACCGGTAATCTCAGTAATGCCAGTCATGCATCCAGACAACGCACAAGACGTTCTGATGAAAATATCGAAGCTGTACGAGCCAGTATTGAGGAGACTCCATCGACATCGAGTTATCGCCGCTCTCAGGAATTAGACATCTCTCGCACCACTCTCCGACGCATAATTCATAAAGATTTGAAGATGTTTCCATATAAAATTCAAATGGCACAAAAACTAAACCCAGCTGATTATCCGCGACGCCTTAATTTTGGCAAATGGGCAAATGGGTCAACTTTAAATGGCCTACCCTGTATTTAAAAAATGTGATGAGCGATGCGCGGGCAGAGCGAAGTCAAGTGAAATGTGTGTGTGTTGCGTATTGTGCAGAGTACGTTTGAATGTTTCTAGGTGTTTTGGGCAGTATTAGGATGTGTCAATATTATCAACCAAATATTTACACATTACTAACAATAAAATCTGCCAAAATATTTTTTGTAGTAATAAGCATAATATATCCTATTTTTTTGTGTATACACATATATGTATGTATATAAGTATATATATAACATAACAGTAGTATTAATAATATATATGTAAATAGATATAAATTTTTTTCTGTATGCAATTAGTATACGAAGAAGCACTTCCACATTTGTGGACGGGTCCACAGCCACGGAGAAGGTGCTGCATTCGCAGATGTGCTTCCAGAGGGGCAACGATTTTCGAGTTCCCAAAAAAAGAAGATGTTCGGCAGAGTTGGGCAAAGGCTTGCAACTTAGTTGTGTCGCCTTCCGATACCCTTTTTATTTGCCGAAATCATTTTGACTCGCAGTTTGTCGCTAAATACAAACTTTTGCCTGGGGTTTTTCCATGTTTACGATTAGAGCCATCACTAAGTCGAAGCTCATCTAGTGCTGACTGTAATTGGGTGTGCCCACCCGTCACTGCGACTTATGAACGTCCTAAAGTAGCTGTAGGAGTAGAAGAGGACGACATAACATTGAAAGAGTTTGAACAATATTCCATATTAGAGGAAAGAAGATTAAGATTAGGACCCCAAAATAACGACGTAGGCTCTGCTTTAGACAGTCGCGAACGATTTGCTCGATCGGCACTGTATTACCAAAGTAATGCGCTTAGATTAAATAAAAAGATCGAAGATTGGGTGATTAAAGATTTAGAAAAAAAATATGAAGACCTAGAACAACGTGCAATAGTTGCGGATGCATCTTCAAGCTCTGACGCTATTACATTCGCTAGGTTGATCGTCACCAAGCGCATTGTTTTTAGTGACAATGAAAGGACATTGGCACAAAACATTAATTATATGTCCACCAAATCATATAGTTTCACGCTTTTACCAAGCAAGAGTTCTCTTTTGCGTTGGCGCCCCATTAGGTATGTTATCCCTGGTATCGATGCCAATGTTTTGGGAAATTTGGAACAAATTTCCAAAAAATGTCCGTTTTAGAACGAAATTGTGTTTTGTTATTTGATGAAATATCAATAAAGTCCGACCTAACTTATAATAGAGTTAGGGATGTTATTGATGGGTTTGTGGATCATGGGGAAGGCCAACTTGAGATGATTATAGGTAGTAAGTGTTGTTTTTTTATGATAAAAGGGTTATGTTCCAATTGGAAATATGTGTTTTCGTACTACATTTCCAAGACGGGACTTGCTCCGTCTGAATTGAAAGAAATTTTGAGCAAAAACATCGCATCCGTCTGAATTGAAAGAAATTTTGAGCAAAAACATCGCATCACTAAAGTCAATAGATCTCAACGTAGAGGCTTTAGTCTACGATCAAACACCTTCAAATTCTTCACTCTTCAATTTGTTAAAAATTACTGAAGAAAACCCTTTTTTATGTACGAAGGTTTAAAAATATATTGTTTGTCTGACTATTGCCACCGTTTTAAGTCCGTCCGTAATACATTTATGATATATGATATTTCAACCCCAAATGGAATAGCCAGTTTCAAAGTTATACAAAAACTTTACTCTATCGATCAGAGCAATATGCATTTTCAAATATGCTCAAAACTTATTGAGGCCCACGTTTATCCCAGCGTGTTTGAAAAAATGTCCGTGAAACGGGCAACTCAAATTCTGAGCAATTCGGTTGCTGCTGGCATTGAAATGGCATATAGCCAAAGTTTATTCGGCTCCGACGAATATTTATTAAAATGAGCACAGCCTACTCAGTTATTTATTAAAAAAATGAATGATCTTGTCGATGATCTAGACTGTAAGAATTTTGTTTCCAAAAATAAGCTGAAATATCCGTTATTAAAGAATGACTCCGGGAAGGTCCAACGCCTCTATGATTACATAAAATATTTTAAAACAATCAAGCTTCCAGCTTCTAGTAAGGTTAGGTGTATTGGTGGGTTTTGTTCCACAATAAGTGGAATGATTCAGTTGAGCGAAGAGCTATTTAGGGATCAAGAGGAATTGAGTTATATATTCCTTGGGAAAATTAATCAAGATGCGTTGGAGATTTTTTTTATAGAGTCCGTGCTAGTCAGGGTATGAATACCCATCCCTTTGCCAATGAGATACAATATATTGTAGGTAGATTAATTTCGATGAAAATTTTACGGCAAAATTTTCAAGATAAGGGGGCTAATTGTGAGGATGATGACGACATAAATTTAGATTGGAACCTAGGCCCCGAAGATCGTCATCTAAATGTACAGGGAAACGAGCAGGAATCTGAGCAACTCGACCTGGAATCTTTCACTATTCCAGACGAAAATTTTGTTGAAGAGGGGTATATACCAGAAAATTTTGTGTAAAATCCATTGCGAAAAGTGCACCAAAGCAATGACGAAGACACAAAGCGATTTAACGCTATATTCGGAGGGCCTAACCAGAGCTAAAAACTATAGGGATGACGACGACTTAAGGCTAGTCAATCCTAGTGAGAGGGTTTTCGAAGTGTGTCGACTGCAGATGATGTGGTACGTCAAGCTCTTTAACAAATATGCTCATTATGTAAATGTTCGTAGTCTGATGTTGTCCGCCATAAAACAAAAAACGGAAAATGTTTTTCCTGAATGGTTTGATACAACCCATGCATGTTTCGCCCATAAAATGAAACAATTAGAGTATTTAGTGACTGTTCTGTTATACAAAAATTCAAAATGGTTTGAAAAGCAAGAAATAAATAGGGAACGACATCGGAAGCGCGATGCTAAATGAAGAAAACTTAGGTAAGTTGCAAGCCAGAATGCTTTGAATAATATATTTATATATATAAAATATTTACATTTTATAATATTTTGCATTCTATCATTTCCAGGTTTTTCTATTTGCAGTGTTTTTTTCTACTTTCAGTTTTCTTTTATTATTATATTTTCAGGATAATTTTATTTCTTTTTCAATAGCACGCCAACTGAGCCTAGCTTTTTTAAACACAAATATTGCACTTAATCTAGATGGATTAAATTCCGTTTAAAAAAGCAGGTGAAATTAAATGACTAATTTTAATCAATAAGTGGTGAGAGAAATTTCCATTTTAAATGGACAATTGTGTAATTCGGCATTATTTAATTTTAATATTTGACAGATGTCGCTTGAAGTTTGTCGCTCTCTTCGTGTTCAGCACATCAATTTCAGCATACGCATAATGTTTGCAAATTTGGCTACATGCCACATATGTGTGTAAATATGTACACTCATGTTTACATAATAAATTATTATGTATACATGTACATGGGAGGATGGAGTCATGTGTAGAAGTTCACGCAAGTGAGGAAAGTTCTCTGATCGCCATTCACTTGGGAGTGGCCAGAAACGATTCTTTTACATATGACTCAAGCAGCTCACGACTTCCGATCTTTGACCAAGTATACTCTGGGTAGCCTAAGAACATCCGTTTGAAGGCGAGCTAAAGTGAGAAGGCGAAACACCCCTGCATAGGGTTGTGCGCTGGGTTTGGGACCCGCCACGTAAAAAAACATTCCCCAAATGATAGGAAAAAAACAGCCTCGGATGAGAGCCCCCCCTTTTGATGACGACCATGGCTAACGAAATAAGGACTATGATTTGAGGGCATGCACCTAGAATGTCCGGTCTCTTAATTGGGAAGGTGCCGCTGCACAGCTGGTAGATGTCCTCGTAAAATAAAGGCTGACATCACCGCCGTCCAAGAAATGCGATGGACGGGACAAGGACAGATACGAGTAGGTCCTTGTGACATTTACTACAGTGGCCATATAAAGGAGCGCAAGTTTGGTGTTGGATTCGTGGTGGGAGAGACACTCCGTCGCCGAGTACTATCATTCACTCCGGAGAATAAACGTCTAGCCACAATCCGCATCAAACCGAGGTTCTTCAACATATCGCTGATTTGCGCCCACGCCCCGACGGAAGAGAAGGACGAAGTGACCAAAGATGCCTTTTATGAGTGCTTGGAGCGCACTTATGAGAGATGCCCCCGCCACGATGTCAAAATCGTGCATGGCTACTTCAACGCCAGGGTGGAAAAAGAAGGTATCTTTGGCACTACGGTCGGTAAATTCAGCCTCCACGAGGAAACATCCCCAAATGGGCTGAGGCTGATCGACTTCGCCGGGGCCCGAAATACGGTTATCTGTAGTACTAGATTCCAGCATAAGAAGATACATAAAGCTACCTGGCTGTCTCCGGATCGAAAAACCACCAACCAGATCGATCATGTTGTGATAGACGGAAGACACGTCTCCAGTGTTTTAGATGTGCGTGCGCTCCGAGGTCCTAACATCGACTCGGACCACTATATTGTTGCAGCCAAAATTCGCACCCGCCTCTGTGCAGCAAAAAACGCACGCCAACAAACACAAGGATGGTTCGACGTCGAGAAGCTGCAATCACAACAGATAGCCGAACGTTTTTCTACTCGGCTTGCACTCCTGCTCTCTGAGAGCACTCGTCAACAACTCGGTATAAGGGAACTGTGGGACAGCATTTCAAACTCCTTACGTACAGCTGCAACTGAAACCACTGGTTTTCGGAAAGTGCAAAAGAACAGCTGGTACGACGAGGAGTGCCGTGTCGCAGCGGAGAGAAAACAGGCTGCCTACCTCGCAACGTTACGATCGACCACAACACGTGCGGGATGGGATAGATACCGAGAGTTGAAGAGGGAAGCGAGACGCATTTGTAGACAGAAAAAGAAAGAGGCCGAAATGCGTGAATACGAAGAGCTTGATAAGCTGGCCGACAGGGGTAATGCTCGAAAATTCTACGAAAAGATGCGGCGGCTTACAGAAGGTTTCAAGACCGCAGCATCCTCTAGTAGAACCCCCCAAGGTGATCTAGCCACCGATGCCCAGAGCATACTCAAATTATGGAGAGAACACTTCTCCAGCCAGAATGGCAGTGAACGCACAACACCAGGAGAAAGCGAACCCGATACCCCAATCGATGACGATGGAGCAGACGTTCCATTGCCCTACCATGAAGAAGTTCGAATAGCAATTGCCCGCCTGAAAAACAACAAAGCGGCAGGGGCCGATGGATTGCCGGCCGAGCTATTCAAACACGGCGGCGAAGAGCTGATAAGGTGCATGCATCAGCTTCTTTGCAAAATATGGTCGGACGAAAGTATGCCCAACGACTGGAATTTAAGTGTGCTACGCCCAATCCACAAAAAGGAGACCCCACAATCTGCGCCAACTACCGTGGGATTAGCTTCCTCAACATCGCACATAAGGTTCTGTCGAGCTTATTGTGTGAAATATTAAAGCCCACCGTCAGCAAACTGATTGGACCTTATCAGTGTGGATTTAGACCTGGTAAATCAACAACCGACCAGATATTCACGATGCGCCAAATCTTGAAAAAGACCCGTGAAAGGAGAATCGACACACACCACCTCTTCGTCGATTTCAAAGCTGCTTTCGACAGCACGAAAAGGAGCTGCCTTTATGCCGCGATGTCTGAATTTGGTATCCCCGCAAAACTAATGCGGCTGTGTAAGCTGACGTTGAGCAACACGAAAAGCTCCGTCAGAATCGGGAAGGACCTCTCCGAGCCGTTCGATACCAAACGAGGTTTCAGACAAGGCGATTCCTTATCGTGCGACTTTTTCAACCTGCTTCTGGAGAAAATAGTTCGAGCTGCAGAACTCAACAGAGAAGGTACCATCTTCTATAAGAGTGTACAACTGCTGGCGTATGCCGATGATATTGATATCATCGGCCTCAACACCCGCGCCGTTAGTTCTGCTTTCTCCAGACTGGACAAGGAAGCAAAAGAAATGGGTCTGGCAGTGAACGAGGGCAAGACGAAATATCTCCTGTCATCAAACAAACAGTCGTCGCACTCGCGACTTGGCACTCACGTCACTGTTGACAGTCATAACTTTGAAGTTGTAGATAATTTCGTCTATCTTGGAACCAGCGTAAACCCCACCAACAATGTCAGCCTAGAAATCCAACGCAGGATAACTCTTGCCAATAGGTGCTACTTCGGACTGATTAGGCAATTGAGAAGCAAAGTCCTCTCTCGACAAACAAAAACCAAACTCTATAAGTCACTCATAATTCCCGTCCTGCTATATGGTGCAGAGGCTTGGACGATGTCAACAACGGATGAGTCGACGTTGCGAGTTTTCGAGAGAAAGGTTCTGCGAAAGATTTATGGTCCTTTGCGCGTTGGCCACGGCGAATATCGCATTCGATGGAACGGTGAGCTGTACGAGATATACGACGACATTGACATAGTTCAGCGAATTAAAAGACAGCGGCTACGCTGGCTAGGTCATGTTGTCCGGATGGACGAAAACACTCCAGCTCTGAAAGTATTCGGCGCAGTACCCGATTGTCACCGCTTCCCTTGCCACTCTAACAGCTTTATCACGAACTTGCGAAAATATATATGAATATGTATGAACGTGCATACATATCGACGCAGATTTTTGCGAGGACGGAAAAATATTTTAGAATTGACAAATATAAATCGACAAGTAGTAGGCAAAGGCATGCTCGGGGAGATTTAATGGTGTTTGTTTTTATGAATGAAGCAAGTTTGCCTGTTGAAAGTGCGCTTGCGTTCATGAATGCAAATATTTTTGTTTTGTATTTTTCTACAAATTTGGGCATCGACTATTTGGCTGCCATATTGGCTTGTGACGCTGCTGATGCTACTATTTCAAACGATTGTTGTTTTTGTAAAGCAATATTTGTAATTTTTGCGGGTGACATTTCTACATGTGAACGCAAGTATGTACATATGTTGTGTATAGATTATTTGTGTGGGAACGTCGTACGCACGTATTTTTATGTGTACGCATATAAGTATGTACATATGTTGTGTACGCGTTATTTGTGTGCCAATGTCATACGCACATATTTATGTATATACATATGAGCATGTTATATTTTTGATAAGTGATAATATGATTTGAATTCGCGAAAGCGAACATAAACACATATGGTCATAATACATGTGCATATAAGTTTTGAATGATAAAATTAATAAGCACAAAAAGAATTCATACGAATACACATGTTTGCGTATAAACGTATAAAAATATAAGCAAAAGAGCGAACATACGTCTGTTAGAGCAATATATAGTTTTGAGCATAATTTTTATTTTACGCTCAGCTCTGTTCAAGCGAAAATGTTAAAATTTCTCCTGCCGAGCTGGCAGTGGTGAAACTGTACCATCTCGACCGAGTTAGCCAAAAATATTTTTACGTTCTTCGCGCCGTGAACCTTCTCTATGATAGACGTTCTCTGCGTATATGCTACGATACATTTACAAGTTTTAGTTAGGGCTAATATGTATCGCCGTTACTGTAGCTTCTAAAAGCCGAATCACAAATTGGAAAAACTTATTTAATGGTATATGCTACGATACATTTACAACTTTTAGTTAGAGCTAATATGTATCGCCGTTATTGTAGCTTATAAGCGGAATCGCTAATTGGAAATGAAGAATATACTTTCTTATACTCTTTTAGTTGGACACTTACTAGAATCTCCGCTAGTAGTCGATGCCACTCTTCTTCCTTTTCACTCTGCTTGCTCGCCGCTTTGACTCGTACCTATTCCTCTTCTGGAATCTTCACTAGTAATCGATGTTACTCTTCTTTACCTTGCTTTTGCTTATACTGCTACTTTTCACTCTGCTTGCTCGCCGCTTTGACTCGTACCTATTCCTCTTCTCTTCACTAGTAATCGATGTTACTCTTCTTCACCTTGCTTCTGAACACTGCTTATGCTGTACGGCTGTCTGCTACTGATGTTGCTCTGTTCTGCGTTCGACGTTCCTTTTCTCTGCTGTTCACACAACCCTGCTGTTCTTGTTTGCCGACAATAGCAGCGCTGTTGCTGTTTCACACCTTCACTGTTACTTTCGCTTTACACCAAAATTCCGTTTAAATATTCCCACTACACAATGCCTTATTTTACCATATTTCTGTTACAAATTTTTCCGCTACACTGTGTCTTGCTTCACCAAATTTCCGTTATAAATTTTCCACTACACAATGTCTTTATGTACAGTTGATCTCGTTAAACCGATATAACCACGGATTATCTCGGACTGAGTCCCCAAAATTGTGGGTTCGATACCCAATTTCTGTGGGTTCGACCCTTATTGAAACACGCATCTTTTCTTACTAAAATGTTTATTTCAAATTCAAATTATTTTAATTTACACACTGTAGTATTTTTTTTAATTAAATGTAAACGTTTGAGCAAAAATCACAAGTGGTATTGTAGGTGTTCTAAGGCAGAAGAAAATATTGTATATTAAGTATATTTAAACTGAAAGACACAATAGTTAATTTAAACTGGAAGACACAATAGTTACATTAAAGCAGAAATGTTCGACCGAACGCTGCTAAGCTCAGAATCCAAGTGTGACCTGTCAGCGTCCGCGGGTTGGCTATTTAGTTCGAGTCAGCGTTGTTTATTCTGTATTAGGTACGGTTGCTATATTTAGTACGGTCGCATTTTGTTCGTACGCGATCTTGTTGACCGTACGGTTGAGTCTACTGATCTCACATGTATGTGGCTCGCATTTGCTTTCATAAACATACAGACAAATAGAAATTCTATTGGTGCAAATATGGAAATGATAACAAAATAATGCGAATATGCATATTTCATGAAGGTCATCAATTTTCTTTGAAGAAATGAAGTTCATCTGACACATCTTCACTTTGTAATAGTCGAAACAAAAATATATTTTTTGAAATAATTTGAAAATTAAACAATATAATTAAATTATTTTTACCTAATTTATCATGATTTTATAAAAAAAATTAAAATTTTTCAATTTTTCTGAAAAAAATGGTTCATATGATACAAGATAATCACGCATATGTGATACAGAGAATTTACATTCATTGTGTGACTTTGTATATTTTTCTTCAAAGCATTTCTCTTTATTCATTCTCGCATGAATTCAGTTGTTTGAGTCAGAGAACGTGCTCAATTCTGCTAAATAGCAGCGAGAATGGTGAAATTCCGTGTCACAATCTAATAAATTCTGTTAGCCGTCCAATTGAACATCATACAGATTTCGATTTGCACCTTTTCTATACTTTACGTTCTCCTGTTGAACTAGGCTTTTTGCCCACAGCCGATAAAACCGACACTTAATGAAAACCGCAAAAGTAATAATAGATGGGTGATCCACATGACTACCCACAGTGCCACCTAACGTAGCACCAACTATCATATCCGTATCTACCTCAAACATATAACTTAAATAATATCTTTGGCAGATCAAATGGATGCCGATATGCCGATAGCACCAACGCTAGCCGTTCGGTCGATCATTTACGTGCCACGCACGGGGTCTACACCAGCCCCTCGAAAACCCACGGCCACAACGCAACCAACCGTGCACGAAGTGCAACACGCGTAAATCCGACGACGGTGCCAGCAGACCCGCAGCGCCTCCGATGCCCGCTTTGCTGCCGCACCCACAGGTTGCCGCATTGCGGCATATTTAAGAGGATGCTGCCTCGGCTACGCCAGCAGATTGCTCACACCGTAGTGTACGTCAACCTAGGCCGCGGTCTCGCCAACCTACTGGGCTCAGTAACGTGGTGGCCACATTGCAGCAATTGCAAAGACTACTAGGCTACTAATTTGCCTAGGGGAGGTGGGATGTCTAAATGACTCTCAGCCTACACCGTCATGAAACACAACTACACCACATTTCAACACCCCACATTGGCAGACAAAATCATCATAAACGAGCAACACACCACACTCACCACTAACCTTCCACATCACACCAATACACTTAAATACGACACCACACTACCAACCAGAACACAACAACTTTCACAAAAGGGACGGACAACTCCAGCCGCCTACACTTCGTTTTTGGTTTTCGTACGAGTTAAGACTCAGGCACTTGCGCATACGTTTTTTCGCATCATCACGGCGTTTTTTCTTGGTCCAATCTAATCAGTTTATTCCGCCGATTGGTGTAAATTATAATTGTGAAATCTTTACTACATTTAATCCGAAATATAATACATTTGTATGTGGGGGACTTACTTTAAATTAAACGCTTAAGTTACTTTTAAAATGCACAAAAGATTTATTTATCAAAACCGGCAAAATAACGTAGGATTAATTACAATATCACTGAATGATAATATATAAAAAGTTAGTTTATTTTAACAAATGTTTCTTGGAGGGCAATCCCACATTCGGCTCGAACGAAGGTCTCCACTTCTTCATGAATTCGGCGATGGTGGTCGTGTAACCAGGACCCTCACCCTCGCCGACCTTCTCCACTTCATACCTATCGCGTCCTAAAATCTTCGAAATCTTATATGGTCCAAAATATTTAGGCCTTAACCTAAGCCCGCTCCCATCCAGTCTGTACTTTGTTGATTTCTTTCTTTTTCTGTCAAAATGTTGTTTGTTTTCCTTTTGTATCAATGCAATATTTTCTTTGACCTGATCCCTTGTCACTTGTCGGTCAGAATCTAATTCATTCAAGGCCGCATTTTCTATCAACTCATTTACGTCTGTCGTACCCGAAATCCTCATCTCGATGCCAGTTAAAATTTTAAATGGAGAAAACTTGGTACTACGCGTTGGTGTATTGTTAATAATTTGTTGTGCCCTATTTACGTGCCTATATCAATTCCCAGGCTCTTCTCGGCACATCTTAGAAATCATCGGTTTTACATTTTGATGTATCCGTTCAATTTGTCCATTGCGCCGTGGAATACCTGTAGCTATTACCAAATGCTCTATATCTTCCCTCGCACAATAATCTTTAAAGAGATTTCCCGTGAACGCAGCACCTCTATCCGTTATGATACGCCGCGGATTACCGAAAACAGCGGCTTGTTTCTCGAGACGATCAGCGACTGCCTCGGCTCCAGTGTTTTTGACCGGGTACAACCACACAAACTTTGAAAAAGAATCTACCGCGACAAGAATATAGTTATACGCTTTCTTTGTTTATTGCATGGGACCGATATGATCTAAGTGAAAAGTGCTTAATGGCTGATCTTCCTTAGGTTTGGACTCAATAAATCTTCTTTCCTCCCTATCTTTGAATCTATCATGATGCATTCGATGCAATTCTTCACAGTTCTAATTAATTTTGGGGCCTAACTGAGGAATAAAAAATGTCTTTTGAATTGCTAACTGCGTCTTATTTGCTGAGAAGTGTCCCTGTTTATGTGCCGTCCGAATTATTTCATCCTCCATCAGCGATGGAACTACTATAAGCTCTTGTATTGGATCCTTGTGAAGTAGCCCATGCTTCAAGTAGAAATTTCCGTATTCAGTCGCTTCCAAGACTTTGCACACTGACCGAGTTCATTCGTCCTGTTGCTCAACTTGCCTCAGCCTATGCAGCAAAGAATCTTCCGACATAAGACACGCTACTCTGCTTAACACCTCTAACTCATACGAATGGTACTTTTCTTCTGCTGGCTTTGTCTTCCGACTCATGTACTGGATTGGGTGAAAATGCAAATCTTCTCTGTCCTTTTGTAAGAGTACACCACCATATCCATGTATCGAGGCATCCGTATGCACTTCAGTTAGAGCCTTTGGATTGTACAGCCGCAACACTGGTGCACAAGCCAGAGCTGCCTTTAATTGCTGCAGCGAGGCTTGCTGTTCGATCCCAAACACAAAAGCTACATCCTTACGCAAGAGGTCAGCCAGTGATTTAGCGACTACTGCATACCCTTCTATGAAACGGCGAAAATAAGAAGTAAACCCTAAGAATCTTTGCACCGCTTTCTTATCCATAGGTGTCGGAAAATTCCTTACTTCCTGCGTTTTTGCTTCTGATGGCCTTATTGTACCACACTCTATAATATACCACAGAAAATCAACAGTCGTCTTCAGGAAATGGCATTTCTCCCACTTAATCCTTATGTTATAACATGCCGCTCTGTTCAACACAGCTTTTAACTTATGTATACCCTCGTCATAACTAATAGAAGGAATTATAAGATCATCCATGTAAGTTACCACGATGCCATCCTTCACTAAGTCTCGAAATACTGCGAAGATGTATCGAGTGAATACTGCTAGGAAATTGGAAATACCAAAAAGAACGTAAATAAATTCGTATTGGCACAAGGAAAAACCCATTCCGTAAATCTAACGTTGTAAATACTTTTGCGCCTTGTAATCTCTCGATAACGTCATCTATGAGTGGCATTGGAAAATCATCCCTCATGATTTTTTCGTTCAAACGTCGGAAGTCGCAACACAGACGTTTGGTTCCGTGTTTTTTCCCCACCAATACGATCGGCGATGCATACTCGGACGCTGGGTTGGATTATGCCTTGCTCCATCCATTCTGCAATCTGTTTATCGACAATGCACTTATCGGAGTACGACATTCGTCTTGGCCCTTGGAATACCGGAGTATCATCCGTCAAACAAATTTTCATAGAAACTGGGGAATCGTGCTGCTTACTAGGCGAGTAATGACAAACAATGGCTTCTATTGCCTTTTCTTGTTCTCCCCTGAGATGCGACAAATCTACCTGTAAAATTTTTCCTGACATTACTTCTGCAGCCATAGACATACCTTCACTTTTCTCTACTATGGGGGTTTGAACATTCGTTTCCTTTACCTTTGCTTTAAATTCTACCTCGCCTTCCTTTATGACCAAGTCAACCTGCCTAATACACTATTCCCGATTATTGCCTCGTAAATAAGGTCGCGTTCCCGCACAACATGGAAATCGATATCCACTTTGACTCCATCTACGCTAACTTTGATTATGAAACTGCCAATAGTTGTAAGTATACTGTTTCCTATTCCACGAAGGTGATTTATATCTTTGGACAAATCAATCCTTCCTAACTTCATCAACACATCGTAACGCATGAGACATAGATCGCAACCAGTGTCCAGCAATGACAGCGTATTTACCCTTGCACTGGGGCGGGTCGATTTAAAAATCGCCTATTGCTCTATGAAAATCATATTCTAGGGATCAAAATAAGATACTTTGCCGAAGGAACCATACCTCTAAAACGAATTCTGATGTACCCCAATTTGGGTCGAATTTTTGGGTAGGGGCAAATTTTAAAAAATCCCACTTTGACCCATTTAGAGTGCTCCAATCGAGTCCAAATGTATGACCGACCCCCACTAACTTTGGACAGCCGATCTACCCATGCCAGTGGCACACCCCCTGGAACTCCCCTGGGGGTTCCCCATACAATCATTTCAAAAAATCACCATTTTTGGTGATTTACATGAAAAAATCAGCTAAATTGCTATGTTTTTTCTTTATTTTTATTTATTTATTTATAATAATATCTATTTTTTCTCTTAAGAAATTTATTTAGTCAGAACATATGTAAATGAAAAAAATAAATTTAAGTGAGTTATAGAAAAGAAATTTAAAAAAATATTGTTTGAAGTCATTTTACTTTCAAGTCTGGGCAATTTCGCACGGCTCTCTAATGTCGTCGCCATAACAGCCTCTACATTTTCCGGTATAACCCGTTTGGAAACGCTAGCTAGCAATTAAATATGTCGTTCCGTTCCTTGCATGTGTGATGGAATTTTTGGATCATTAAACGGTGGATCATCTTGATTTATGTAAATATTCTTTCAATGTATCGTACGGAATGCTTCGCGTGAATGGTGGTTCAAATACGATGTTTATATCATTCAAATTGATCATTTCCGTATAACTTGTGCAACTAAAGTTTATATCTGGTTTTTTATTAACTCTAAGTTCCATTGGTAGTCAACATCGGTTCGATAGCGTAGAATTTTCTTGATGGCACAGTCGCGCTTTTCTTTCCTATCATCAAACAACATTGATAACAAGATATTTTCCTAATGCGCATAATATGAATTATCATTAATTACTTGATTGACAATTTTGCGTAAGCGAGGTTCTAGAAATCGTGACCAACCAATGAACTTAAAAAATAATGAACTGCCGTACACGACAGAGCTGTAATACTTGATATTGAAGTACATTGGCACATAACATTTAATTATAAATTCAGCCAGAATTCTTAAATTTGCATCTGGATTTTCCGTTGTCACATATAATCCCAATAACCTAGCGGCCTTGGTTAGCCACCGAGAATGTACATGTACATTTTCCCTGGTTTGATATTAGCCAGATCCACCGGAACCATGCCGGAATGAGTATAGCAATAACTTACCGGAAGAGTTTCACAAGTTTCGATTTGACGTTGAAGTGTTGACCAATGCAATGGTCTTTTTAACAGCAATTCGAATCGTCGTATAATTCCACCGTGTGGGCCAGTGTTTGTTGGCTCACCGTCAGTACATATTCCAATTAATATATCCAGTGATATATTTTTATCGTTGAAAAAACCATTTTGTTTGGTTGTTTTGTATTCAGCGGTTTCATGTTCCAGTCTTACGTAACCAATCAATTCAGAATTGGGTTCTCTCAAAATTACAAGATGAGGTAAAAGAACCTCACCATCCTAGTATGATACTTCTCATCAATTTTATCTATCGTTAAAGTATCATCTTTTCTGCCATCGAATGAAAACGCTAACAAATTGGTATCATCTAACCGTTTGCGAAGCACTTCTTGTCTGCATTTCTCTTTTTCTCTGCGAACTTTCGATTTATCCATGATGAGAGGTTTTCCAAGCTCATCTTTAATTTTAAAATCTTGCAAAAGAGCGGTTCCCAATGCTGATGCTACTCTGTCAGGCACACCAAATCTGTCACATACCAAGGCAAAGTTAAAACAATCGTATCTCTCTGTGTATTGTGAACTTGTGCTTCTATCCATAACTTCTTGAACTTGTGGAGGTGCGTATGTTGAATCATCGGGATCTTGGTATGTTGGCATTGATGACATAGACGTTGCTCCTTGCTCTTCAGTTTCTATCATAAATGCATTCATTGTTAGTTTTCTCTGATTATGTTGATCGTGCATGAACTCTTTGAGGCGTTCGGGAACCCAGCCGCAAGCACATGGAGCTGCCTTCAAATCGCATTTACATGTTCCAATGTAAAAAATTGTTTCCAGAGATTTTACATACTCTGTAAACTGTTGGGTGTTGTTTCTTCTCTTGATTTTCTCTTGATACTTGTCAAGCAATTTATTCAATTTACTACATACACTTTTTTTCAGCATTATTTCCATTCCAAGCTTTTCCCAAATTCCAATCAACTTATCTTGTACTTGAATAGTGAATGATTTATGTGAAAACTTTTTTTGTTCTGTTTTAGCACGTTCGCTTAAGTAAAAACAATATCTCAAGATATCCAGATGGGTTGGTAAATTAAGATCAGTCAAATCAGTAGACACACATCTTGCTTGGGTATATGACTCATTGGGTTTTCGATAGTAGTTGATGTAGTTGCTTCATCTTGCGGTGTAGATGATGGTGGATTCATTGTAAACTTTTTGAGGTAATAAGAATGAAATGGTAATTGTAAAGTAAGACGCGTAGGGTTTCGGTTGTTAAATAGAACTCAGCTCTGGTTGCCCAGAGCTCCTTTATTTATAGCATTCCTTATCCTAATTTATGTATGAACCACATGCTGAGTGCATACACACATCTTAACACTAATCTACTGTACATACCGACAGTATGTACAAGTTAATACAACACCTATCAACAATTCGACAACATAACTTACTGACTTAAGCAAATCGCCGCAGCAGGTTCAGTAACAACGACTTGACTACCGGCACGCGCACCTGAAATGCTTATGCACCTTCACAAGCCAATTCCTGGAAGTGCATCACGCCACCACACTGCAGGCTAGACGGAATTTAGGTATAAAATTATGTTAAGCATTAATTTTAGTTACATTTTATGTCAATTAATAAAGTAACGCGGTCGCGCTGCCATCCATGCAGCACCGTTGTTAAAAACGCGAAAACAATTTTGTTTTTTTTTTAGCTTTCTCAACGAGAGAAAGCTTAACTGGCGCCCGAGCGAATTGCAAGCAAGCGTAAAGCTGCTTGTACTAAAAAGTCACGTAAAGTGCAAGGACAACTTAGATGCAAAAGAGCGTAAACTTAGCTAAAAAGTTAGGCGTAAAGCTACTTTGCTAAAAACAAAAAGTGTCGATCGATCGGTTCCTTAGTAGCTTAGGCAAAAAGGAGACATTACGTGTCGGCCTAAGATCGCGGATATAAAAAAATTTTTAAACTAGAATAATAACAAAAAAATACTGTAATAAAGTGTTGGATAATGAAGAAGAAAAATCTATATAAACAATATCCCTAAACAATCAAGGGTAAAATAAGAAGTGAATGTGCAAAAAAAAACTGTGAGAAAAATCTATCCTTAAACGAACAAAGTATAGTAAAAATATTTGACTTTCAAGAAGAAGTGAACTATAAAGCAAGTTCTGTGAGCAGCGTGAAATTCTACATCAAAATAGTGCTGCTACCAAATCCTATTGAGCATTGAATGTGCGAAAGAAAAAAACTGTGAAACAAGTTAATAGAAGAGAAAAATCTAAAAGTGAACTATAAAACAAGTTCTGTGAGCAGCGTGAAATTCTATATCGAAGTAGTCCTGCTACCAAATCCTATTGAGCATTATAATCACACTATCAACTCCATCAACAGAAGTTACAACAGTTTTAACTACAGAATCCGTAAAGAAGGAAGAAAATACAAGCACACAACCAGCGCTACAAGCAGTGAGTCGGTGCTATATTTTTTATTATTTCTAAATATATTTATAATTATATACATAGTATTTTGTAAAAATGGCAAATCCCAATAACCTAGTTCGTCCACCAATTCTTTCCTCATCCCAAACTTCTGTCGCCCCCCCACAATCTGCTCAGTATCAGTAGATGATTTAACTAGGCTAATATCGACAATTGCCACAGACATACTTAGACAACAAGGACCACAGGTAGTACAGTCAGTACTTAACCCCCCTCCGTCGCAAGTAGTAGACCAACAAATCGAGGATAGACATAGGAACAATTTAGGGGAATTAGATAAAATTCCTGACATAGTTAAATCCCTTAAGGATTTTTCGGGACAGCCAGGAGAATACAACTCCTGGAAGAAAGGTGTTGATCGAATTTTGGCCATATACGAGCCATTGAAAGGACAACCAAAGTATTTTGGCATATTAAGTGTGATAAGAAATAAAATAGTCGGCAACGCCGACATCGCCTTAGAATCTTACAACACGCCGCTTGATTGGCAGGCCATATCAAAATGTCTAACGATGCATTATGGGGACAAGAGAGACTTGTCCACTCTCGAGTACCAAATGACGACATTGATACAAGGGAACAGACCTGTCCCTGAATTCTACCAGCAGGTGTATACACACCTTTCGCTGATTTTAAACAAGTTAGGATGCCTCGAAATGACTAATGAATCCTTGTGCCTCCTGACACAGGCATACAGGGACAAAGCATTGGATACATTTATAAGAGGATTAAATGGGGACTTACCCAGACTCTTAGGAATACGGGAACCGGCGGACTTGCCACAGGCTCTTCATCTGTGTATGAAACTAGAGAACCAAACTTTTCGCACAAATCATGCGACTAACGCAAGGAAAGCACAACCCCCTCAGCTGCCACCAAGGAGAAACTTTGTGCAGCAGCAAACACAAAAATTTTATCCCCAACTGGCTCATTTTCCCAAGCCAAACCAACCTATTTGGCAACCACGGCCACAATTTCCTGGTCAAATAGGGCAGCATAACGGCAATTACCCCCCTAGACCACCCAAACCCCAACAGCGCCCAGAACCGATGGATGTAGACCCAAGCATCCACTCCCGTAGGATAAATTATATGAATAGACCCACCCAAAACCAGGCTTATGGCAAAAGACCTCAGCCGACTGCTCATCATCAACCAAATAAATATCAAAGAACTTTTCATCTAGCCACAGAACAGGCGGAAGATGAGAATATTGTTGAACAAACGAGCATTAATTTTTTAGCATGATGGGCTCTTCGCTACCCTATTTTGAAGTGAAAGCGGAGAGCGGAAAAATCCTTAAATTTAAAAAAAAAAAGGCGGATTCAGCGGGAAACAAACAGTACCGCATGGAAGCTCAATGCAGTCACGACTGCGGATAGGTACCCTATCCCCGAGATAACAAAAGTTATCTCCCAGCTGAGCAACAGCAATTTTTTCTCTGTACTTGATCTAAAAAGTGGTTTTCACCAGATTCCACTAAAAAAATCTGACATTGAAAAAACCGCATTTTCCATAAACAATGGAAAATACGAATTCACGCGTTTACCTTTTGGCCTGAAAAATACGCCATCAATATTCCAGCGCACATTAGACGATATATTGCGAGAATATATCGGGAAATGTTGTTATGTCTATATTGATGATATAATCATCTTTAGTAAAACCGAGGAGGAACATCTCGGACACATTGAAACAACTTTTAGGACCCTAGATGAAGCCAACATGAAGGTGCAGTTGGATAAATGCAACTTTTTTAAAAGGGAAACGGAATTTTTAGGTTACATCATTACACCAAATGGCATAAAAACCAATCCAGCAAAAGTGGAGGCAATTTCCAATTTTCCACAGCCCAAAAATTTAAAAGAACTCAGTAGCGTTCTAGGTATGTCAGGATATTACAGGCGATTTGTTAGAGATTACGCAAAACTCGCCAAACCCTTGACATCCGTTTTAAGAGGGGAAGAAGGTCGAACGTCTAAAAACAAATCGGCCAACGTTAAGATTGACCTCGATAAAAATGCAATCGAGTCTTTTATCAAAATTAAAAATTCCCTAACGTCCAAGGACATTATCCTTGCCTTCCCAGATTTCGAAAAGGAATTTGAACTGGCTACTGATGCCTCAAACTTCGCCATAGGCGCAGTTTTATCGCAAAACGATAAGCCGATAGCTTTTATATCACGAACGTTGAGTAGAGCCGAAGAGCACTACGCAACAAACGAAAAGGAGATGCTTGCAATAATATGGGCATTAAACTCCTTTAGAAATTACCTATATGGTTCACGCAAGGTAAAAATCACGACCGACCACCAACCTTTAACCTATGCGCTAAGCAACAAGAATAGCAATAGTAAAATGAAGCGGTGGAAGGCGATCCTTGAAGAATATAACTATGAGTTATACTACAGGCCTGGCAAGAGTAACGTCGTAGCTGACGCCTTGTCTAGAATACCTCATGATACACCATTGAATTCGCTCTCTACAGCGACTCATTCGGATGAAAGTTCATCCCACAATTTAATATATAGCGTTGAAGCACCTATTAACGCATTCAAAAATCAAATATTCTTAAATAAAGACGTAATCTCGAGTTACCAATTCAAAATTATATTTCCAACGTATCATCGCCATCTAATCACCGAACCCGAATATACTGATGAAAATTTGATAAATATTTTAAAAAGATACCTCAATCCGTCCGTCATAAATTGCATAAAAACGGATGAGCATATTATGGGAAAAATTCAGTTATTATATCCCTTACACTTTAACAAATATAAAGTTAGGTTTACCCAAATAATGGTAAAGGACATAACGAATGAACAAGAGCAAGAAGAAATAGTAGTTAGCACCCATAATAGAGCACATAGGAATTGCAGGGAAAATAGAATGCAGATCCTAGAAAAATATTATTTTCCTGCAATGGCGAATAAAATTAAAAAAATTATAAAAAAATGCGAAACATGCAAAGTTAATAAATACGAACGGCATCCGCCAAAGCCGCAAATACAGGCCACTCCAATTCCACGGTTTCCTGGTCAAATAGTTCACTTAGATATCCTCATAATAGGAAAACAGTTGATTTTGACAGCCGTAGATAAATTTTCAAAATTTGCTGTCGCGAAACCCATACAATCTAAAGCTGCCGAGGATATCAGGCAATCTCTGAGAGATATACTACTTTCCCTCATACCGGAAACGGTAGTATTTGACAATGAAAGATCATTTAAATCTGAGTCAATAAATTTTATGGTAGAAAATGAGTTCGGCATACAAATATTTCGAACAGCCCCTTACACCAGCTCCTCAAATGGACAGGTTGAACGATTTCATTCAACTTTACAGGAGATCATGCGTTGCTTGCAAAGCGAGAAAACGCATAATTCTTTTAACGAATTACTAGAGAAATCGGTAAAAGAATACAATTATTCAATTCATTCCACTGCCGCAAAGAAACCCGTAGAAGCTTTCTTTGGCAGAAGAGTTTGTAGCGACCCCAAATTACTAGATAAGGATAGAGAGGAAACTGCTAGGAAATTATTAACTAAACAGAATATCGACCTTTTGTACCATAATAAAGATCGAACCCCGTTAAAACAATACGTCAGAGGAGACGAGATTTTCGTAAAAATAGACAAGAGAATAGGAACAAAGTTATCTTCTAAATACAGAAAGGAAATTGTAGAGCAGAACTACAATTCCACAATTAAAACTAAGTCAGGTAAAATCGTTCACAAACAAAATATTAAACAATGTTAAAATTATTTTTTGCAGTTAGTCATAATGACCCGCTACTATACCTTTCTGATTCAACTAACGATGACATTGACCGTGACCACATAAACAAACAACAAACTGTTATTAGTAGTTACATAAACGAATTTACTGAATTAGCACAAAATAAAATAAAGACAATAGAGGACGAAATTCAACTCATCATGCATACTTACCAAATTAACAACGACATATCGCTTTTACTCAATCACGTAGATGACATCGGACAAATCATTTTTTCAACTAAATTAGGTATCTTGACATTCTAACCCCTACTGAACTGAATCATATTAGCAATTTTGAAAGTTACAGCCACATTAAAACAGCCGTACTATTCCAGGAAAATACAATCATCCTATCCCTCCTCATACCTCAATATTCCCAGAATACATTATCCAAAATAAAGTTTGAACCCATCCCAAACATTAATAATAAATCAGTAATACTAAGCCATTTAGAAATCCTTGTAGACGAGAACAATAAAATGTACCAATTAGAAATTAAGGATAATTTAGAAAAGAATATTATAAGAATTGAAGACACATGTATAGGCAATATATTAATGTTTAAAGAAGCGAGCTGTAAGCTTGAAAATTTCAATAAACCTGATGTAATAGAAGTGCTACCAGGCACCCTTGTATTTAAGAATTTTAATTCAAATATAACCCAAAATTGTAATAAACAAAAGATAAGCCAAAAAGGCACATTTTTATTAAGGTTCGAAAATTGTGAGATAAAGATTTCTAATAGAACATATTTCAATGTAAACTTGAGGATATTTGAAACATTTGTATTTCCAAATGTAATAACAAAAATAAATGATACAAACGAAATTAATAAAGAAATAAAGATGGAAGCATTGTACATAAAACAGCTTCAGCATGAAAATAATTTTAAATTACTAAAGAATGGGAACAGTGTATCCTCAGTAATTAGCTTAAGTTCTGATATTTCAATTGTTTTAATTATAGTAGTCACTACTGCAATTTTATTTTTTATTATCAAAGAAAAACAAAAAATGTACATTTCGCCTAGCTCAGAAGCAGAATTTATTGCAAACGTGCAGAAAGGCCCGTTCCTGCAAATTACAACATCGCAGCCCAACAATAACACCGATCGCGGACGATCGAACTAAGAGGGGAAGAGTTAATACAACACCTATCAACAATTCGACAACATAACTTGCGCAACAACTACATAACTTACTGACTTAAGCAAATCGCCGCAGCAGGTTCAGTAACAACGACTTGACTTCCGGCACGCGCACCCGAAATGCTTATGCACCTTCACAAGCCAATTCCTGGAAGTGCATCACGCCACCACACTGCAGGCTAGACGGAATTTAGGTATAAAATTATGTTAAGCATTAATTTTAGTCACATTTTATGTCATTTAATAAAGTAACGCGGTCGCGCTGCCATCCATGCAGCACCGTTGTTAAAAACCCGAAAACAATTTTGTTTTTTTTTTAGCTTTCTCAACGAGAGAAAGCTTAACTTACACATATCTTAAGCATAAGTGTTTTCAAGGGCAAACACAATTAGTTTAAGATCATTTGCGATCATCAGGGATAACATAATTGTCTATTCTTAGTTTAAGATCATTTGCGATCTTCAGGGCAAACATAATTGTTTCTTGTCTATTGTTAGTTTAGGATCATTTGCGATCTCAAGGGCAAACACAATTGCCTATTGTTAGTTTAAGATCATTTGCGATCTTCAGGGCAAACATAATTGTTTCTTGTCTATGTTAGTTTAGGATCATTTGCGATCTCAAGGGCAGACAATCCTTTACATTGCATAAATTAAATACTTAGATCACTAATCAATATACCCGAAATGAACATTTATTACATTTTTGATAGAAATGGGTATTTGTAAATACAAGATCTACGTTTAAGACTAGATTCGTATGCGCTGGCGATAATGAACATAAATATTTGAACTATGATATTTGTATCCTTACAAAAATATCTTCTTTAAAATTAATTAAACTCTTTTCTATAACTCACTTAAATTAATTTTTTTCTTTTACATATATTCTGACTAAATAAATTTCTTAAAAGAAAAAATAGATATTATTATAAATAAATAAATAAAAATAAAGAAAAAACATTTTAGCAATTTAGCTGATTTTTTCATGTAAATCACCATAAATGGTGATTTTTTGAAATGATTGTATGGGGAACCCCCAGGGGAGTTCCAGGGGGTGTGCCACTGGCATGGGTGGATCGGCCGTCCAAAGTTAGTGGGGTCGGTCATACATTTGGACTCGATTGGAGCACTCTAAATGGGTCACAGTGGGATTTTTCAAAATTTGCCCCTACCCAAAAGTTCGACCCAAATTGGGGGACATCAGAATTCGTTTCAGAGGTATGGTTCCTTCGGCAAAGTATCTTATTTAGAATATGGTTTTCATAGAGCAATGGGCGATTTTTTTTGCCTCCCCACAAATCGACCCGGCCTAATGATTATGTTACATAAGAAAATTAAAATTGAATGAATAAAGCCAACGTATCTCGTTTCCCAATAGGGATGATATGATTTCTAAGTGTTTGTCATGATCTAAATTTTTTTCTCATTGTATTCAGTAATGTTAACAATTCAATCATGGAAATATGTACTCAGGAGCAACGTTTAAAACTATTAAATTTTATTGTAAGAATAACAAAAAAAAATTAAGTAAATCCTTTTTAAGGAATAGTCGCAATTTCATCTAAGTGATGCGATAAATAAGCTAATATATAGATTCTGGTGCGAGGAAATTACACTGTGATAGTCAAAAAAAAAGACAAGACCAAATTCGACGGTTTCCCCCTATTTCGGGTCCTACGAATCGAACTGCATCATTACTTTTTTGAGTTGCAATCATGGTTACATACAAAAATTTTTATTGAAGTTTTTCATCAAAGTGGCCAATTGTAAGAGAAAGGCACACTTTTCTTCGGTCTCTAACTTTTGTAATGTTGACTTTTTTGGTAAACTTTCTTTGGCAAAGCTTCTCAGAATAAGTCCGTCTTTAAGTTCTTAGATGACTGTAAACCCCAAAATTAATGTTTTTTGTGTCCTTATAGCCAATATGTCGAAAAAACTGAAATTTAATCAATTTTTTTTTAATGTTTTTTCCCTCACGTTTCGTCAATATTTTAATTTACCCTTTGATACTTATACATTAAGTGACATCTTGTAATAGTAAGAAACTTAAGCAAAGACAACATTCTGAGCAACCATTAGAAAAAAAACTTAACAAAATTTGTATTTTTTAAAAAACCTACACTAACTATGTTTGTGTGCTGTTTTATTTTTTTTTTTTGTATCTTATAAGTGTTATCAATAAGTATCATAAATTTGTACACAATATTTAAATTAAATTTAATAAGACTCATCTATCAATGTCCAACACAAATTAGCAAGCAACGAGTCAATCTTTTTGCCGCTGTACCAATGCTCAAGGGGGGCGGCGACTTGGTGAAATCTTTCTCGATGCTCATCGAAATCAGTCGGAACTTGCTGCTCAAAATGGTCCTAGTGATAGTGAAGGAAATGAATTTTTAGGGACATATTCACACCTATTTCTTCAAAAGCGTCTACCATATCATCCACATATTTTTATCAATCTTCAGACCGGTGCACTCCTAAGCAATGGTTTATAACGGTCATAACAGAGTTCCAGGCAATTTTTTCATTTGGCCTTAGAAGTTTGCGTTCTTCATAAGTTTTCTTATATCGGGGCCATTGAGAACACCTGAAAATAATGTATCAACATAACATGTGTTCTATTAAAAGACTTAAAATACCTTCTTTTATTTTCGCAACACTTAGTTTTGGAAATATTTCTGTCAAACATTTAAAAGCTTCGGCATCTCGATTTATTGCTTTTATGAAATTTTTGACAATTCCCAATTTTATGTGCACTGGTGGTAGCAAAATGTTATTAGCTGGTATCAGCGGAATATGGATAACATTTGCCACATTTAAATGAAATTCTGTGCGAAGCTTCCAATCACGCATTCTATATTGGTGTCGGCGGTATCTTGTGTCCCAATGACAAATGAAGCACATATTTTTTGTGTATCCTGTCTGCAAACCAGTAAGCAAGGCGATAACTTTTAAATCCGCACATACATATCTTCCATTGATGCTGCTGATACTGAACTCTGTCCAAAATTAATTTCATTGCTTCGTATGTTTCCTTTGTGTTGGAGCTTATGGCGATTGGAACGGGTTTTTTTGTGTTATCCACATACAGCAATACTGCTTATAAACTATTTTTCGACGAATCAATAAACGCCATTGCTCTGGTTTGTACTCACAGTTCATGTATTGCATAAGAGTAGGAATATTTTTACAATACGAAAAAGTATTGTCGCCATTAACCTCAAAGAAATCTAAAAGCTCCTCCTGTCTTTTGCGGTACCCATACACCATCATATCTTTAGACAATATATTTACCGATCGAAGATGATGTGCTAGGCAAATCGCTTGTTTTTGCGATAATTTCAGCTGTCGTACCATCGTATTCAAACAGGCTTGGGAAATCTCCAAGTGACGACATCGGCTTTCAACTTCGGTTGGGTTATACATTGAGTGTAGATCTGTAGGCTCGGTGGAAAATGTTGGCGAAATTTATCTCTCAGTTGGACTTGGACATCTTGGTATCGGAACATTTTCTGAGTGAGATACTGGTAGCTGTGCAGATTAAACACTGTTGTAGACTGTGTTTTTTTTGTTGAGTCTTGCAAATTTGTTCTTGCACGCGTAGCAGTTACCAGTATGATGCCCTTGTGGATCTATCCAAAACATTGGGATTACGAACCCCATTTTTAGGCACAGTCTTTTTGACCAGTTATGCAGGTTGTTGTTGCATTGCGTGCAAATTGTATTTGGCACCCAATCTACGTCTCTTAAAACGGGCAAATCGAAATATTCCTCGTAGATGCCGGCAGTTCCCGAAGATATTTTGCGTCTACTCCGAGGGCTTATTCATTTTAATTTATTTTCTTAATATACAAGGCACTAAACAATGTTCTTTCCGCGAAGTCAAAGTCAAATTAACTACTGCTATCTATGCTTAAATTTTGACTCTTAGGCAAGCACTTAACGTTTCTTTCAAACGTTACTTGTTGTTATTTCTTAAAAGCTTGACTCGTTGCTTGCTGATTTGTGTTGGACATTGATAGATGAGTCTTATTAAATTTAATTTAAATATTGTGTACAAATTTATGATACTTATTGATAACACTTATAAGATACAAAAAAAATAAAACAGCACACAAACATAGTTAGTGTAGGTTTTTTAAAAAATACAAATTTTGTTAAGTTTTTTTTCTAATGGTTGCTCAGAATGTTGTCTTTGCTTAAGTTTCTTACTATTACAAGATGTCACTTAATGTATAAGTATCAAAGGGTAAATTAAAATATTGACGAAACGTGAGGGAAAAAACATTAAAAAAAATTGATTAAATTTCAGTTTTTTCGACATATTGGCTATAAGGACACAAAAAACATTAATTTTGGGGTTTACAGTCATCTAAGAACTTAAAGACGGACTTATTCTGAGAAGCTTTGCCAAAGAAAGTTTACCAAAAAAGTCAACATTACAAAAGTTAGAGACCGAAGAAAAGTGTGCCTTTCTCTTACAATGGGCCACTTTGATGAAAAACTTCAACAAAAATGTTTGTATGAAACCATGGTTGCAACTCAAAAAAGCAATGATGCAGTTCGATTCGAAGGACCCGAAATAGGGGGAAACCGTCGAATTTGGTCTTGTCTTGTTTTTTTTTTTTGAAAAAAGCTATCACAGTGTTATTGTTCATTTACCTAAATTGACAGTTTGGTGTGTTTCTTGCTCTGGTGGACTCATCGCTTCGTACTTCTTTCGAAATGAAGCTGTTGACACCGTTACTGTCAATATCAATAATAACCATCTTTTTATGGCTGAAATTTTAAGAAGTTCCAACAAGATGGGGCTGCGTGCTACAACCGAATTACTTGTATTGCGAGAAAAGTTTAAAGATTCGATTAATTTAAGAAATTGTGGTATTGAATGACCTTGAAGAAGTTTTGATTTAAGAACATTAGGCTACTTCTTGTGAGGTTATTTAAAGTTTTTTGTCTTCAGCAATAAACCTGATTCTCTTCAAGTATTGACTTCTAAAGATTCTCTTCAAGTTTTAGAAGTCAATACTGAAAGAATTTTCGAGTACTTCTTAGGTTCACTGAAATCGCTCCAGCAAAAGAAGTCGTGTAGACCATAGTGTATGTATTTTTTAAACATGTTTTGGAGGTGCCTGGCAAACACTTCGGCTTTTTCTGTATTAGTCCTGCATCAACGACCCTGCTCTTTAAAATTGGTGGGCATCGAGATATCGGCTTATTGTTTTATCTAATCGCATTCTAAAGATTGTTTACTGGATATCCTGGCTTGACATCAACCAGAAATGTCTCTAGGGACATGTTGCACAATTTCCAGAGAACATGCTTTAGTTTTTTTGTGGCACGATTTGTCAGTAGGGCTTCTATTTACCTGCCATGCATGCCGAAGATGTTTCTTCGCTCTGAGCTTTGTCATTATCTTATTGGACAAGAGATGTCTGTCCCGCTTGTTGACGCTCTGCGTGCTTCTAGCTTCTTTCGTTGTTATATGGGCAGTGGCTAAATGAGCCTTAGTCGCCTGCTCCACACAACACCTACACCCATCTCTAACACGCACACTCACCACACACACATCAACACCACCCACACGCGCGAGCGCAGGATCCACACACTCAAACACACACCACACCACTCGACTGAAAAAGGGTCCGCTTTTACACAAGGCAGTACAGATTCGATCGCCTTTGCATCAGCTTCGTTTTCCCACCACCGCAAGCAGCGTTTCATCGTGAAATATTAAAATTTGTTCTAAAATTGAAGTTCCGTATACTAAGTGAATTTAAGTAGATTGTTAAATAAAAAAAAACTACCACTAATCGAGTGTTCCACTCGTATTGTTAAAAATTGTACTAAGTGAATATATATTGTAAAAGAAAAGAAACCCCAACTAATCGAGTGTGCCATTTATACTGTTAAAATCAAATATACCAACAAGTGGTGCATGCCGAGAGTTTTATTTTCAAAAATTTTGAAAAAAAAAAGAAAATCTTTAAGAACTTGCAAAAATTCGTGCACAAAATTAAGTAAGGCGACATATACATACACATATACAAATATACAAAAATTTAGTTCAATATACATATGTATATACAAAAAGTTTATTGCAAGTGAAATTAAAGTGAAGTGACAAATACTTACATACATCCAAAAAAAAAAAAAAAAACAAAAAAAGCAAAGTTGAAAACGGAAAACACTAAACGGTTCCCTACCGTTACATTAAAAGCAAAAAAAAATTAATTTTTTTTAATCAAAATCCAAAAAAAATAATAATAGTTATTAATAATAATAATTTTTATGCTAATACGAAAAATTTTAAACGCGTTTGAGACATATAAATTTAATATTGTACTGAACAACTAAACCAAAAAAAAAAGCCGCAAATAAAATACATCTGTACATAAGTACGAACCCAATAACAACAGGAAGAGCAGAAAGGAAAGGGATACCGCGACCCACCCTAATGACATCAACATCGGCAACAGCACTACAAGAAGCAGTTCGGAAACCAAGGAAAATACAGAAAGGAACCGGATCAAAGGCATCGGCATATCCCCCCATCTCAAAGTGAGTTGTATCGACTCCACTTCTTATATAATAATTATATTTTCATATAAGTCTGTCGGTTACGGTTAACAGATACAGTTCTTATCCATAAAAACTGTTCAAGTCGGTTAACATTTTGAGAGAACGGTTGCTGTCAAACTATTTCAACTTACGGTTAATTTCCGGGAAACCGAAAAACAGTTTGGTACGCTATATATATTTGTACATCCAAATATATGTATGAACAGTATATACAATAATATATAAGTATACATATACTAGCGCATACATATCTAATAAGAAAGGTCCTATTTACGCTTACCCTTGTTTATCCAAAAACACAAATTAAAAAAACAAAAATTCCGAGTATACACTTGACCCCGTTTTCCGACAATACCCCTTATACTCAAAAAGTATAAGCAGGATTGTGCAAATAGTAAGCTTGGACAAATTCGATCAGTAAAATCAGTAAAGAAAAAATAATAAAATACAACATATATACATATATGCAAATACTTATTTTCATATTTTATATTTATTTATACAAATATTGACATATAAGTACCAACCAAAGTTGGAAAACAACATACACACATATGTAAGTATAAATAATAAAATAAATGTCTGCAAAATTACATATGTAACTTCTCATGTGTACTTAGAGTGCATACCTGCATCTAACCAATTTTCTTCTCCCATGCCATTCGTACTGTAAAATCATACATACAGACATGCGGCATACAATTTGCCTATGACGGTATTTCCTACATTTAAATTAAAACTATTTTAAACTTTCGGGAATTAAATTGAATATTTAGAGAGACTAAGCGGAGCGGTAATTACAATTAAAAATATTTTAACTTATTAACAAAACGAAAATAGACGGTCAAATCAAACAAAAAAAAAAATAATAATAATAATAAAAGACAAAACCAGCACATACATACGCGTTGGTATTTCTAATTGTTCTCATATATATTCAAAGACCAAATCGGCATATTTCAAGCAATACCTCTTGTTCTTGCTAAAGCACAAGCAAGCAGGATTGCAAACGGAAAAAAATAAATCTTTTTATATAAGTTAACACACCATAGTAGCCAACAACAAAAGAACAAGAGCAACAACACGCTTCCGGACAACATTTCAATTCCACCGAAATCGCTGACGATGCGTCTGGAGCTGAGCGTGCGGGAATTATTTTTCAAACTACAGAAGCCAGGTACTCCACCGCCAACGATATTGCTGACGACGCGCTCAACGAGTTGCGCGTGACAACACAAACACTTATCGCTGCTACTGCGCTGGCAAGTCACGCGGCAGAGCGTGTGCAGTTTATTCAGACAGGTATTTAGGCGTAGTCGCCGCTGCAATGGTTTTAAAAAGTTCAGTTGTATTTACTCGCTCAGTCTTTACGGCTGCCCTTGCTCCGAAGCAAGGGAAATAAAGAACATTATAAACTTATAAACAACCGGTCTTGTCATTGGCGCTCAACGTGGGGCCACAACAAAATCCTTGTAAAGGATAATTTCGTGGCCGTGGTGCTTGGACGCACGCCAAGCCGAGGCGTAGCCATCGAGGGACTAAACTATTACTATTACTACAATATGAAAGAATCTATGTAAGTAGAGTGCTCGAGATATTGACATATTCGTTGAATTAAAGCATCAGCTTAAAAAATATTAATATAAATATTAATTTAAGTAAAAATTGTTTTAATTTGAAAATAAAAAATTTTAAAGTGAATAAAGAATTAAAGGAATATCAAGGAACATGGACGAAAATATTCTTCGCGCCGTGCTGGGTGCTGTCGCTGTGCGGACAGCAACGGAGCAGACGAGACGAGACTTCCAAACGACTATTGACGAACTTACCGCCAGTACAAACACATCATTCACCACCTGAATTTGACCATTTACGAGAACATAGCCGAAGAAACGCATAATCTTCTTGAGAATTTCCCGCAGTCTCACATTAGGAAAACCGTTCAACTGGACATAGACCGCATATTACGATTAATAGATTCATTAGGAATTCATCACCGACAATCCCGTAGCATAAACTTTCTTGGCACCGCTCTCAAATACGTAGCTGGAACTCCCGATTTCGATGACTTCAACCAACTTCAAACACGGGCAGAATCCCTGATTGAAGCAAACGAGCAACAGATTTACATTAATAGCCAGTTCCAAGTTAAAATTAACCAGTTAACCGACACCGTAAACAAATTGATTAGCTCGACCAAACAGCATGAGATTAACACTGGACAACTTTTTGACTTGATATCAGCAAGAAACAGATTATTCCGTCACTTTGAGTAAGATACAATTAATCAACCCAATATTGTTAAATAGTGATGAGGTTAAAAATGTACTAACTAACGAGCACTCTACAGGTATTACAATAAGCGATTTACTAACAGTCTCAAAATTAAAAATTTTGCAAAATTATAATAACATATAATACCCAATGGTAGAACAAAATTGTAAGAAAATTAGGATTAAACCAGTTGTAAAAAATTTTAAGTCAATTAATATGATAGAGACCAGTGTAGTATCTAAATGCAACAATACATATCAACAACTAGCGAATTGTAAAAATTCTTTATCAACAATATTTTGTCAAATGTCAAACATGAATAGCTCTTGCGTGTTGAATTTGTTAAGCCAGCGCCTAGTGGCCTGCCAGACTATTACAGCTGATCATATCGAAGCGGTGGAAGAAATTGACGAAGGTTTAATTATTATAAATGATAAATTGGTTGAAGTTCCCCGCCAGTAATTTTGAATGGGACATTCATGATAAAGTTCACAGAGAATGCTACCATCAATGGCACTAAGTACACCAACTGGAGGAAGATTGTTTCGCGCGCATCCCGAGGCCGCACCCGCACAATTTGTGAACCTGACAAATCATACCACACTCTTGTCACTTCCTTACCTGCACAACATAAACCAAAAAAATCTGCGACACATTGCATCGTTGAGGGGGCTTGTCGAAGCACAGTCGTCTCAGTGGCTTATAGCCTACACCTTAACAATAGTATTTTTTATTGTTTGCATATCAGCCTACATAATCAACAAAGTACGGCAGCGCAGTGCTAATATTGCAATATTGAGCAGCGTTCTTAAGGGATCCGTGGACGTCCCCTCTTCTAGCGGGGGAGTAGTTAACACACCATAGTAGCCAACAACAAAAGAACAAGAGCAACAACACGCTTCCGGACAACATTTTAATTCCACCGAAATCGCTGACTATGCATCTGGAGCTGAGCGTGCGGGAATTATTTTTCAAACTACAGAAGCCAGGTACTCCACCGCCAACGATATTACTGACGACGCGCTCAACGAGTTGCGCGTGACAACAACAAACATCTATCGCTGCTACTGCGCTGGCAAGTAGTCGCCGCTGCAATAGTTTTAAAAAGTTTAGTTGTATTTACTCGCTCAGCCTTTACGGCTGCCTTTGCTCCGAAGCAAGGGAAATAAAGAACATTATAAACTTATAAACAACCGGTCTTGTCATTTATACAAAGGTCATTAACCCTTTTCTCTTTTCTCATTATCGCCCGTATACGCCATTATAAACTAACGAGTGCGAAGCAATAAATAAAATAGAAAACAAGAAAAACAAGAACAAACTAATAGCACAACTATTAGGAATACAAAGCAATAAATAAAATAGAAAGAAAACAAAACATAATAAATAGCAGCACCTATTAGGAATAAAGAAAACGAAACACTCGCTCGTTAGTTCGCACTGCGTATACAACAAAAATACCATAAGGAAAACGAAATACGCGTTCGTTATTCGATACGTTGTGTATAAAACAAACATACAAACCGCTTATCTTAAAGATTCAAACGCATTTATTGTTAACAGATATACACTGAGAGAAGTTTTCTTTCCCATATTTTCAATTTTTACTCACTGACTAAATGAACGGAGATTCTAAGGAATCTAAATCGATTCAATATCTGAAAGTACAAAAAATGATTACTGAAGAAAAGAGCCCATGTACACCTGCTGAAGCTACACGCTCAAAGCAAGGTGCTACAAAGCAAAAAAAAATTAAAGATTTCATATACTAAATTTATTGCTGAGAGTGACAGTCTAATTCGATACTGCACTCGATTTTCATCTTCACCGATTTAAGACAATTCTGAATCGGTATTAGAAATAAAAAAGAAAGCAATTTCTAGACACGTCTCCAAGCTGCGTATGACGCAATTCTAGAATCTGACGAATCAGATCTTCCGGAAAATTTTAAATCCTCGGCTTGCTCCAAATACGAAAACTGCTTAGACCAGTACGAGGAGATGACAGCTATGATCTCTGATCAATTGAGATTAATTAAATCAATTGCACCTACTCCACAACCGAGAGTACAGCTGCCACAAATTCAAAGCCAAGATGCGAGTTCAGGCATTCACCATAAAGTGCCAGCATGCGATACAGAAATATTTCATGGAGGTTATGAACAATGGCCGTCCTTCCGTGTACATAAATCATTCTAAATTATCTCAAGCTCAAAAAATGTATCTCCTCCGATACAAAACAAAAGGTCAAGCAGGCGCAATAGTAAAACAGTTCGCTCTTAATGACGAAAATTTCAATTATGCTTGGGAAGCTCTAAAAGCTCGCTACGAGAACGAAAGAATATTAGTCGACAAACAAGTCACAATATTTATGAATTTACCAAAAATTCAGAGAGAAGCAAGTGAAGAATTTACAAAACTTCAATCCACTGTTTCAAAATGCTTGTCGGTTCTAGCGACACAGAATATTCCCACAGACAACTGGGACCCCATACTGGTAAATATATGCTCCGCGGCATTAATCTTTGCTTCTGTGGGAGCAATCGCTCTCATCACGAAGAAAATGCCCAACGTGGCAACAAATGAAAGATTTCTTAACGCTTCCCAACGAGAATCAAAGTAGGGTACTACTACCCACAGCAGTTATCTCCATCGAACACCGAAGAGAACTTTTCAAAGAACGATCATTCATAGCGTCTAGAGCACAAAATAGGCTAAAACTACCAACAGAACATGCCAATTATGAAATTACGGGAATGGGCGGAAGAGTAGTATAAAACTCAAATAAAATCTGCCCCATTACCCTAATTTCCCCCCAAGCGGATAAGCGCATTCAAGCAGAAGCTATAGTCTTACCGCAACTTACGAACATGCTTCCAAGCTATCATATAAATAGCAAGCATTGGCAAAAGGTTACACACCTAAAGCTAGCAGATCCTAACTGCAACACCCGCGCTCAAATAGATCTTCTATTAGGCAGCGACCTCATACCTCAAATTATTCTAGAAGGGGTTGAAAAAATTTCAATCACACTTTTAGCTCAAAATACTATATTCGGTTGGATACTAAGTGGACTAGTAACAGAACCAGTTACCACCATGACAACTCAAGTGAAAGAGCTAGCCAATGAATTCCTTAATTCACAATTAAAGAAATTTTAGGAGTTACAAGAACTCCCTCCGTTACAATTACAACGCCAGAAGATCAGTATTGTGAAGACTTTTACAAAGCCACAACTACTAGATCAGGAAATGGTCGGTATGTCGTACGACTACCATTTAAACAACAATTTTCAGATACACTCGCCATAGGTCACTCTCGCACCTCTGCAATACAGCAGAGTCTAGGTAAGGAAAAAACCTACTTAGGAAAGGTGAGCTCAAACAACATTATGATGGTGTCTTAGCAGAATTCCTCCATTTAGATCACATGGAGGAAGTAAGCCCATGCGAAAAAATCATAAAAGGCAATCACTCATTCTACTTGCCACACCATGCAGTAGTAAAGCCTGACAAAAAAACAACAAAAGTTCGAGTTGTCTTTAATGCCTCCAGATGCACTAGCTCGGGGAATTCGCTCAAAGATATTCTATTCACGGGCCCCACACTTCAACCAGATTTAATGCTCCTCATATTAAATTGGCGTTTATACAAATACGTTTTCAATGGGGATGTTGAAAAAATGTATCGACAAATAGTCGTACATAAAGATGATCAAGATTTTCAACGAATTATTTTCCGAAAATCTCCCATTAGTCCATTATGCGACTTTAAATTAAAAACAGTTACCTTTGGCGTAAACTGTGCCCCATTCGCCATATAGTACACTCCACGAACTGGCAGAAGACACAAAGTCAGAGTTTCTTTTGGCAACATAAGTCTTAAAAACACTACACATACATACATATGTAGAGGACATCCTGTCTGGGAGCCACAGCCTCTCACAAGCATACGAGTCCCTATCACAAGTGATAAAGGCCCTCAAAACCGCAGGGTTTCCTCTAAAAAAGATCACAGCTCATCACCCAAGTAACTTAAAAAATATACCAAACGATAACAAATTGGATACTAATTTCCTTATATTTGAAAAGGAAAGTATAACAAAAACACTGGGCATCCAATGGAATGCGATATCGGACCAGTTCTCATACACGACAGAGTCCGTAACCGCATTATCCGCCATAACAAAGAGGCAATTTTATCCTCAATGGCAAAACTTTTTGACCCCGCAGGATGGCTTGCGTCAATTATGATACAAGCGAAAATCCTGATTCAAGAATTATGGCTAGACGGAACAGACTGGGACGAACAAGTGAAACCTCTTCGCTTATAAAAGTGGTCCCAGTATTCCCCCGAATACAAAGTGGAACTACACGGCTTCTGCGATACCTCTGAAAAGGCATATTGTGCCACGATCTATGTGCGCACACAAAGCGCCACCGCAACCACAAGACACCTACTAGCTGCAAAAGCAAAAGTAGCACCTCTAAAAACGATAAGTCTACCACGATTTGAACTCTGTGGCGCTCTACTACTAGCAAAGCTGGTTTCCGTAGTGCAGACCCACATGAACATGACCAAATGCAAATTATTTCTATGGTCCGATTCTGAAATCGTTCTAGCCTGGTTAGAAAAGCCACCACACTCGTGGAAAACATATATTTCTAATGGAACCTCTCAAATACTCGACCTAGTAGGAGCAGCCACATGGCGACACGTAGCCACTGCCGACAATCCTACTGATCTAGGTACAAGAGGGTACAAACCCCTGGATCTTGCCACCACCACGCTCTGGTAGAATGGCCCCCGATGGTTAACCGAATCTACAGATTCTTGGCCACAATCGACAATGCGCAACATAATCGCCCCAGAAAGTCGAAAAATCGACACCTATAATGCAATAGTGGATGATAATGAAATCCTTGAACGATTTTCATCGTTCCCCCGAGCCCTCAGAGTAGTCGCATATATGCTCAAATTCATAGGTCAACTTAAGCTTAAAGTTAAAGGCGTAACTTTAAGCGATACATTGACGCACCAGGACTTACAAAAAGCAAAGGTCGCGCTTATCGCCTCAACCCAAACGCCCTACTTCAGTCGCGACATATCGTTACTAAGAGAATCGAAGCCAATTGACAAAAAGAGCTCACTCTTAGTACTAAACCCATTTTTAGACACTAAAGGGCTGCTTCGTGCCAATGGTCGGCTCGCTAATTCAAGCCTGACTTACAACGAACGCCACCCCATCATAATACCTGAGAAGTCTCCTTTTGCCACATTACTCCTGAATTACATCCATATATTAATGTTGCACGCCGAACAGCGCCTCATGAAACATATGGTATGCCAAGAGTATTACATTCCCCGTCTTAAGCCCCAGATAAAAAAATGTATTTTCATGTGCAAGATCTGCACTATGCATAAGCAAAAAATGCGAACTCAGATTATGGCAGCACTTCCACCTGAACGCTGCAATTTCGCTCTGCCTTTCACCACCACAGGTGTCGATTGTGCTGGGCCTTTTCAAATAAAGGCGTCCATGCTAAGATCTCCCACTCTCATGAAAGGCTATGTGACTGTCTTTGTATGTTTCACGACAAAGGCAGTACACCTTGAGCTGTGTACTAATCTGACGACGGAGGCTTTTCTCGCGGCATTCGCTCGCGTCGTCGCTCGACGTGGCGTCCCATCCAAAATCATGAGCGATAATGGCAAAACATTCATAGGATCCGATAGGAACAAGCCACAGAAAGACAGTTTGTGGATTTCTTAAAACAAGTGTCCGCGGATATCGTACAAAAGTACGCCCCTCAAAGTATCAATTGGCAATTTATACATCCAAGCGCTCCTCATATGGGTGGTTTATGGGAATCAGCTGTAAAGAGCTTTAAATCTCATTTCAAGAAGCTAGCCGGCAGCTATAAATTTAATTATGAAGAATTCACGACATTATTAGCTAAAATTGAAGCCGTTCTCAACTCACGGCCGCTCACAGCACTATCGCGAGACCCCTCCGAATTCGCAGCCCTAACTCCAGGGCATTTCCTAAAAGGAGCACCCATTCTGGCCACATCTGAGCCAGGCGTGGAGTCGCTATCCTTATTAAATAGATGCGAAAGAATTAAAATTCTCCATCATAATTTCAGTAGCCAATGGAATGAAGACTATAAAAAGGACCTCCACAAGAGGTACTGATGGAAAAATACAGAAAATGCGACAAAAGTTGGAGATTGTGTCCTGATTCACGACGATTGCCTGCCACCGACCGAATGGCGGCTGGGCCGCATAGAGAAGCTTTATCCAGGCTCCGAGGTCATATTCGCGTAGTCGATCTCCGTACGCAATCCGGAAAGCTAACAAGACCGCTCGTCAAACTATGCTTCTTACCGATCGCCGATAAACGCGAAACAAAAACCGATAAACCGCTAAAATAAACCGAATATAAAAACAAAATAAAATAAAAATTTATATAAATACGTATACATGTATATATTTAAAATACCACACAAAAGTAGTCGATTAATCTAACGACCCATTCATGCCGCATAACGTGGCAACCATGCTCATACGTCCTATATGCAACCAAATCCTAATTGAAATAACACTCTTTCAAACAGGTCAATATGTATGCAGGCATGCCAGCAGTCCCGACACCAATCACTCGTTCGGCTGTCAATGTGCCACGCCAAGCGGCTGTCCCAGTTGCAGCGCCCCGAACAACCACACCAACGGCGCCTCGGAGTGGACCGGTAGCACTGCCGTCAACACACGCGCTAGTCGCAGACCCACAACGCCGTAGATGTCCTATATTTCGTCGACCCCACCGGCTGCCACAATGCGTCATTTTTAAGGGATTGCCACCTCAGCAACGCCAGTTGGTCGTGCAGGCGCACGGCCATTGCCTCAATTGTCTGACGCCTGTCCACCAAACTCACCAGTGTACGTCGGGCAATCTGTGTCAGATTTGTATGCGCCCGCATCACACTATGTTGCACTGTACACCTCGGAACGACACCAGCCAACCTCCTGCCGGCCGCAACCTCGGCGCAGTACAACGACCGCCATTAAGCCGAGATGCACGGCCCCGTCGAACCATATGGCCATCATCATCCCATGTCCGGCGGCCACATAATGGGGCGTCCACACGACGCCAGCAACAACGACCGCGTCCACGCCGCACCTCAGGCCTCAGAAGCGTCGTAGCCACTCTGCAGCAGCTTCAGAGGATTCTAGGCTGAAATATTCGCCTAGGGTGGCCGGGATGGCCAAATGAGCCTTAGTCGCCTGCCCCACACCACACCTACACCCATCTCTAACACGCACAATCACCACACTCACCTCGACATCACCACACTCCACATCAACACCACCCACACGCGCGAGCGCAGGATCCACACACCACACCACTCCACTGAAAAAGGGTCCGCTTTTACATAAGGCAGTACAGATTCGATCGCCTTTGCATCAGCTTCGTTTTCCCGCCACCGCTACGCAGCGTTTCATCGTGAAATATTAAAATTTGTTCTAAAATTGAAGTTCCGTATACTAAGTGAATTTAAGTAGATTGTTAAATAAAAAGAAACTACCACTAATCGAGTGTTCAACTCGTATTGTTAAAAATTGTATTAAGTGAATTTATATTATAAAAGAAAAGACACCCCAAATAATCGAGTGTGCCATTTATACTGTTAAAATTAAATAATCAAATATCCCGAGAGTTTTATTTTCAAACACCTAAAGTGCAAAAGTGGTAAGTGACGCAGGCAGTGACCCCAACAGGCAGAATTGTCAAGACCTCCGCAGCATAATCGATTTGTGTCTCAGAGGACATGGCGATGTTGGGGTTCAAATTTTCTTGTAGCCCCTTGCGATTATTTGCAACAGGGATGGGCACATTTTTAGCCCGCAAAGTTAGCAAAGTGAGCGCGGGGGCTTGATGAGGGGACTATCAGTTTACGGAGAGAAGGGCATAACAAGTTGAGAAAAAAATCAATCACATTCCTCCGCAACTTAGTGTTCATCGCAGACTGGTTGCGGCAATACTGACATTGTACACAAATTAAATAGCGGAAGTTTACTTCATATCGGAATTGTAGAGTTGGGTGAAAAAAAGAGGTAAACATAATTTACCGGGTGCATGGTGGGAAATTCTAATCACTGTTAGGAAAAAATATATAAGTTATACTTGTATCTAAAAACAATTTTATTTAATAAAAAAACAGCACATTTTAAAACTTCACAACACCTATAGTTGTTCCTATTTTGTTCACACCACTATACATGAGATAGAACAGTTAATGGTGGTGATGCCAGTTGTTCATTTTAGCTACAATTGAGAAAAATTCTTAAGTTGTATGCTTTTATACGTACATATGCAAGGCAGTTTTATATATGTACTAGCTGACCCCGCAGCCGTTTTCCTGCGTGAAATTCTGTGTTTTGAAATGAAAAGAAGGTTAAATTTATCATTTCTTTTTTTTCAATGTAACGCAGCTTGATTAACAACGTTTTTTGGTTCCTGTTTCGGTGCGTAAATGTACAGAGAAGATAGTTTTCCAACTCCTGAGCACGCCACGTATTTTTGGCAGTGTGAAAAACATAGCATTTCCAGATTTATGCCATA
>CM050322.1:32056190-32083042 GCA_027475135.1 Bactrocera correcta | reverse complement strand
ATGTTAAACAAATGATTTGAAGCAATTCGATATCGCTTGCTAAATGTGTATATAAAAGAAAATTGAATTTATACCTTAACATAAGATTGCGGAATTCTTCCAAATGTACTGTCGTTATGCCGCCATGGCTTTATATCAACGTCAATACGTTAAAGAAGGTTAATTAACTTAAATATGTTAAACTAATAATTTGAAGCATTTCGATGTCGATTGCTAAATGCGTATATACAACAAAATCGACTCTATACCTAAATATAAGATTACGGAATTCTTCTAAATGCACTGTCGTTATGCCGCCATGGCTTTATATCACCTTCATTACGTTAAAGAAGGTTAATTAACTTAAATATGTTAAACTAATGATTTGAAGCATTTCGATATCGCTTGCTAAATGAGTATAAACAAGAAAGTCCAATTTATACCTAAATATAAGATAACGGAATTCTTCTAAATGCAGTGCAGTTATACCATTAAGGCTTTATGTAGACTTCAGTGCGTTAAAGAAGGTTTATTAACTAAAATATGTTAAACTAATGATTTGAAGCATTTCGATATCGATTGCTAAATGTGTGTATACAAGAAATTCGAATTTATACCTAATTATAAGATTAGGGAATTCTTCCAAATGTACTATCGTTATGCCGCCATGGCTTTGTATCAACTTCAATACGTTAAAGAAGGTTAATTATTTTAACTATGTTAAACTTATGGCTTGAAGCATTTCGATATCGACTACTAAATGTGTAAATACAAGAAAATCGACTTTATACCTAAATATAAGATTACGGAATTCTTCTAAATGCACTGCCGTTATGCTGCCATGGCTTTATATCAACTTCAATACGTTAAAGAAGGTTAATTATCTTAAATATGTTAAACTAATGATTTGAAGTATTTCGATGTCGATTGCTAAATGCGTATATACAACAAAATCGACTCTATACCTAAATATAAGATTGCGGAATTCTTCTAAATGCACTGTCGTTATGCCGCCATGGCTTTATATCACCTTCATTAAGTTAAAGAAGGTTAATTAACTTAAATATGTTAAACTAATGATTTGAAGCATTTCGATATCGCTTGCTAAATGAGTATATACAAGAAAGTCGAATTTATACCTAAATATAAGATAACGGAATTATGTAGACTTCAGTGCGTTAAAGAAGGTTTATTAACTTAAATATGTTAAACTAATGATTTGAAGCATCTCGATATCGATTGCTAAATGTGTATACTCAAGAAAATCGACTTTATACCTAAATATAAGATTAGGGAATTCTTCCAAATGTACTGTCGTTATGCCGCAATGGCTTTGTATCAACTTCAATACGTTAAAGGAGGTTAATTATTTTAAATATGTTAAGCTAATGGTTTGAAGCATTTCGATATCGACTGCTATATGTGTAAATACAAGAAAATCGACTTTATACCCAAATATAAAAATATAACATTACGGAATTTTTCTAAATGCACTGCCGTTATACCGTTAAGGCTTTATGTAGACTTCAGTAAGCTAAAAAATGTTTATTAACTTAGTATGCTTAACTAATGGTTTGAAGCATTTCGATATCGATAGCTAAATGTGTATTTACAAGAAAATCGACTCTATACCTAAATATAAGATTATGTATTTCGATATCGATTGCTAAATATGTATACACAAGAAAATCGATTTTATACCTTAACATAAGATTACGGAGTTCTTCCAAATGTACTGTCGTTATGCCGCCAAGGCTTTATATCAACTTCAATACGTTAAAGAGGGTTAATTTACTTAAATATGTTAAACTAATGATTTGAAGCATTTCGATGTCTATTGCTAAATGCGTATATAAAACAAAATCGACTTTATACCTTAATATAAGATTACGGAATTCTTCTAAATGCACTGTCGTTATGCCGCCAAGGCTTTATGTCACCTTCATTACGTTAAAGAAGGTTAATTTACTTAAATATGTTAAACTAATAATTTGAAGCATTTCGATATCGCTTGCTAAATGAGTATATACAAGAAAGTCGAATTTATACCTAAATATAAGATAACGGAATTCTTCTAAATGCAGTGCAGTTATACCGTTGAGGCTTTATGTAGACCTCAGTGCGTTAAAGAAGATTTATTATCTTAAATATGTTAAACTAATGATTTGAAACATTTCGATATCGATTGCTAAATGTGTATATACAAGAAATTCGACTTTATACCTAATTATAAGATTAGGGAATTCTTCCAAATGTACTGTCGTTATACCGCCATGGCTTTGTATCAACTTCAATACGTTAAAGAAGGTTAATTATTTTAAATATTTTAAACTTATGGTTTGAAGCATTTTGATATCGACTAAAAAATTTGTAAATACAAGAAAATCGACTTTATACCTAAATATAAGATTACGGAATTCTTCTAAATGCACTGCCGTTATACCGTTAAGGCTTTATGTAGACTTCAGTAAGCTAAAAATTTTTTATTAACTTAATATGTTTAACTAATGATTTGAAGCATTTCGATATCGATAGCTAAATGAGTAAATACAAGAAAATCGAGTCTATACCTAAATATAAGATTACGTAATTCTAATACATGCACTGCCGTTATGCCGCCATGGCTATGTGCCCACTTCAGATCGTTAGAGAAGGTTAATTAACTTAAATATGTTAAACTTATGAGCTAAAGCATTTCGATATCGTTTGCTAAAGGTGTATACACAAGAAAATCGATTTTATACCTAAATAAAAGATTACGGAATTCACCTAAATATACTGCCGTTATGGCTTTTGTAGACTTCAGTAAGATAAAGAGGATTAATTAACTTAAATATGTTAAACTAATGACTTGAAGCATTTCGATATCGATTGCTAAATTTGTATATACAAGAAAATCGACTTTATACCTAAATATAAGACTACGGAATTCTTCCAAATGTACTGTCGTTATGCCGCCATGGCTATATATCAACTTCTATACGTTAAAGAAGGTTAATTAACTTAAATATGTTAAACTAATGATTTGAAGCATTTCGATATCGATTGCTAAATGTGTATATACAAGAAAATCGAATTTATACCTAATTATAAGATTACGGAATTCTTCTAAATGCACTTTCGTTATGCCGCCATGGCTATATATCAACTTCAATATGTTAAAGAAGGTTAATTTACTTAAATGTGTTAAACTAATAATTTGAAGCATTTCGATATCGCTTGCTAAATGAGTATATACAAGAAAGTCGAATTTATACCTAAATATATGATAACGGAATTCTTCTAAATGCCGTGCAGTTATACCGCTATGTAGACTTCAGTGCGTTAAAGAAGGTTTATTAACTTAAATATGTTAAACTAATGATTTGAAGCATCTCGATATCGATTGCTAAATGTGTGTATACAAGAAATTCGACTTTATACCTAATAATAAGATTAGGGAATTCTTCCAAATGTACTGTCGTTATGCCGCCATGGCTTTGTATCAACTTCAATACGTTAAAGAAGGTTAATTATTTTAAATATGTTATACTAATGGTTTGAAGCATTTTGATATCGACTGCTGTATGTGTAAATACAAGAAAATCGACTTTATACCTAAACATAAAATTATAAATTACGGAATTCTTCTAAATGCACTGCCGTTATCCCGTTAAGGCTTTATGTAGACTTCAGTAAGCTAAAAAATGTTTATTATCTTAGTATGTTTAACTAATGATTTGAAGCATTTCGATATCGATATCTAAATGTGTATTTACAAGAAAATCGACTTAATACCTAAATATAAGATTATGGAATTCTTCTATATGCACTGCCGTTATGCCGCCATGGCTATATGCCCACTTCAGATCGTTAAAGAAGGTTTATTAATTCAAATATGTTAAACTTGTGAGCTGAAGCATTTCGATATCGATTGCTAACTGTGTATATACAAGAAAATCGATTTTGTACCTAAATAAAAGATTACGGAATTCACCCAAATGTACTGTCGTTATGCCACCATGGCTTTATATCAACTTCAATACGTTAAAGAAGGTTAATTAACTTAAATATGTTAAACAAATGATTTGAAGCAATTCGATATCGCTTGCTAAATGTGTATATAAAAGAAAATTGAATTTATACCTTAACATAAGATTGCGGAATTCTTCCAAATGTACTGTCGTTATCCCCCATGGCTTTATATCAACTTCAATACGTTAAAGAAGGTTAATTAACTTAAATATGTTAAACTAATGATTTGAAGCATTTCGATGTCGATTGCTAAATGTGTATATACAAGAAAATCGACTTTATACCTAAATTATAAGATTACGGAATTCTTCTAAATGCACTGTCGTTATGCCGCCATGGCTTTATATAAACCTTCATTACGTTAAAAAAGGGTTTAAATTTAAATCTTAAATATGTTAAACTAATGATTTGAAGCATTTCGATATCGCTTGCTAAATGTGTATAAACAAGAAAATCGACTTTATACCTAAATATAAGATTACGGAATTCTTCTAAATGCAGTGCCGTTATGCCTTTGGCTTTATGTAACTTCAGTGCGTTAAAGAAGGTTTATTAACTAAAATATGTTAAACTAATGATTTGAAGCATTTCGATATCGATTGCTAAATGTGTGTATACAAGAAATTCGAATTTATACCTAAATATAAGATTAGGGAATTCTTCCAAATGTACTATCGTTATGCCGCCATGGCTTTGTATCAACTTCAATACGTTAAAGAAGGTTAATTATTTAAAACTATGTTAAACTTATGGCTTGAAGCATTTCGATATCGACTACTAAATGTGTAAATACAAGAAAATCGACTTTTATACCTAAATATAAGATTACGGAATTCTTCAAACATGCACTGCCGTTATTGCCATGGCTTTATGTGAATTTAAAGAAACGTTAAAGAAGGTTAATTAATTTAAATATGTTAAACTAATGATTTAAAAGCATTTCGTTATCGCTTGCTAAATGTGTATATACAAGAAAACCAAACTTTATACCTAAATATAAGAAAAGGGAAACTTCTTTTAAATGCAGTGCCGTTATGCCGCCACGGCTTTATGTAACTTAAAGTGCGTTAAGAAAAAGGTTTATTAACTTAAATATGTTAAACTTATGATTTGAAGCATTTCGATATCGCTTGCTAAATGTGAAACATCCAAGAAAATCAAACTATATACCTAAATATAAGATTACGGAATTCTTCAAACATGCACTGCCGTTATGCTTTTAAATGGCTTTATGTAATTCAGTAAGAAAAGAAAAGGGTTAATTAATTTGAATATGTTAAACTAATGATTTAAAAGCATTTCGTTATCGCTTGCTAAATGTGTATATACAAGAAAATCAACTTTATACCTAAATATAAGAAAAGGGAAACTTTTTTTAAACATGCACTGCCGTTATGCCGTTATGGCTTTATATCAACTTAAAGTGCGTTAAAGAAGGTTAATTAACTTAATATGTTAAACTAATGATTTGAAGCATTTCGATATCGCTTGCTAAATGTGTTCATAGAAGAAAATAAAAACTTTATACCTAAATATAAGATTACGGAATTCTTCTACATGCACTGTCGTTATGCCGCCATGGCTTTATATAACCTTCATTACGCTAAAGAAGGTTTATTAACTTAAATATGTTAAACCAGTTATATGAAGCATTTCGATATCGATTGCGAAATGTATATATACAAGAAAATCGACTTTATACCTAAATATAAGATTACAGAATTCTTCCACATGTACTGTCGTTATACCGCCATGGCTTTATATTACCTTCAATCCGTTAAAGAAGGTTGATTACTTTAAATATGTTAAACTAATGGTTTGAAGCATTTCGATATCGATTGCTAAATGTGTAAATACAAGAAAAGCGACTTTATACCTAAATATAAAATTATAACATTACGGAATTCTTCTAAATGCACTGCCGTTATACCGTTAAGGCTTTATGAAGACTTCAGTAAGCTAAAAAATGTTTATTAACAAAATATGTTAAACTAATGATTTGAAGCCTTTCGATATCGATAGCTAAATGTGTATATACAAAAAAATTGGCCCTTTACCTAAATATAAGATTACGGAATTCTTCGAAATGCACTGCCGTTATGCCATCATGGCTATATGCAAACTTCTGATCGTTAAAGAAGGTTTATTAACTTAAATATGTTAAACTAATGAGTTGAACCATCTCGATATCGATTGCTAAATGTGTATATACAACAAAATCGGCTTTATTCCTAAATATAAGATTACCGAGTTTTTGGAAATGCACTGCCGTTATACCGTTATGGCTTTATGTAAACTTCAGTAAGAAAAAGAAGGATAATTAACTTAAATATGTTAAACTAATGATTTGAAGCATTTCGATATCGATTGCTAAATGTGTATGTACAACAAAATCGACTTTATTCCTAAATATGTCAATTTCAGTTCGCTAAAGGAGGTTTATTAACTTAAATATGTTAAACTTGTTATCTGAAGCATTTCGATATCGATTGAGAAATATCTATATACAAGAAAATCGACTTTATACCTAAATATAAGATTACGGAATTCTTCCACATGTACTGTCGTTATGCCGCCATGGTTCTATATCAACTTCAATACGTTAAAGAAGATTAATTATTTTAAATATGTTTAACTAATGATTTGAAGCATTTCGATATCGATATCTAAATGTGTATTTACAAGAAAATCGACTTAATACCTAAATATAAGATTATGGAATTCTTCTATATGCACTGCCGTTATGCCGCCATGGCTATATGCCCACTTCAGATCGTTAAAGAAGGTTTATTAATTCAAATATGTTAAACTTGTGAGCTGAAGCATTTCGATATCGATTGCTAACTGTGTATATACAAGAAAATCGATTTTGTACCTAAATAAAAGATTACGGAATTCACCCAAATGTACTGTCGTTATGCCACCATGGCTTTATATCAACTTCAATACGTTAAAGAAGGTTAATTAACTTAAATATGTTAAACAAATGATTTGAAGCAATTCGATATCGCTTGCTAAATGTGTATATAAAAGAAAATTGAATTTATACCTTAACATAAGATTGCGGAATTCTTCCAAATGTACTGTCGTTATGCCGCCATGGCTTTATATCAACGTCAATACGTTAAAGAAGGTTAATTAACTTAAATATGTTAAACAAATGATTTGAAGCAATTCGATATCGCTTGCTAAATGTGTAAATACAAGAAAATCGACTTTATACCTAAATATAAGATTACGGAATTCTTCTAAATGCACTGCCGTTATGCTGCCATGGCTTTATATCAACTTCAATACGTTAAAGAAGGTTAATTAACTTAAATATGTTAAACTAATGATTTGAAGCATCTCGAAATCGCTTGCTAAATGAGTATATACAAGAAAGTCGAATTTATACCTAAATATAAGATAACGGAATTCTTCTAAATGCAGTGCAGTTATACCGATAAGGCTATATGTAGACTTCAGTGCGTTAGAGAAGGTTTATTAACTTAAATATGTTAAACTTATGAGCTGAAGCATTTCGATATCGATTGCTAAATGTGTAAATCCAAGAAAATCGACTATATACCTAAATATAAGATTACGGAATTCTTCTACATACACTGCCGTTATACCGTTATGGCTTTATGTGAATTTCAGTAAGATAAAGAAGGTTAACTAATTTAAATATGTTAAACTAATGATTTGAAACATTTCGTTATCGATTGCTAAATGTGTATATACAAGAAAACCGACTTTATACCTAAATATAAGACTACGGACTTCTTTTAAATGCACTGCCGTTAAGCCGCCATGGCTTTATATCAACTTCAATACGTTAAAGAAGGTTAATTAACTTAAATATGTTAAACTAATAATTTGAAGAATTTCGACATCGCTTGCTAAATGTGTACATAGAAGAAAATCAAATTTATACCTAAATATAAGATAACGAAATTCTTCTAAATGCACTGCCGTTATGCTGTTAAGGCTTTATGTACACTTCAGTAAGACAGAGAGGGTTAATTAACTTGAATATGATAAACTAATGATTTGAAGCATTTCGATATCGCTTGCTAAATGTGTACATACAAGAAAATCAAATTTATACCTAAATATAAGATAACGGAATTCTTCTACATACACAGCCGTTATGCCGTTATGGCTTTATGTTAACTTCAGTGCGTTAAAGAAGCTTTATTAACTTTAATATATTAAACTAATGATTTGAAGCATTTCGATATCGATTGCTAAATGTATTTATACAAGAAAATCGACTTTATACCTAAATATAAGATTACGGAATTCTTCTACATGCACTGTCGTTATGCCGCCATGGCTTTATATAACCTTCATTACGCTAAAGAAGGTTTATTAATTTAAATATGTTAAGCTAATGGTTTGAAGCATTTCGATATCGATTGCTAAATGTGTAAATACAAGAAAATCGATTTTATACCTAAATATAAAATTATAACATTACTAAATTCTTCTAAATGCACTGCCGTTATACCGTTAAGGCTTTATGTAGACTTCAGTAAGCTAAAAAATGTTTATTAACAAAATATGTTAAACTAATGATTTGAAGCATTTCGATATCGATAGCTAAATGTGTATATACAAGAAAATCGACTTTATACTTAATATAAGATTACGGAATTCTTCTACATGCACTGCCGTTATGCCATCATGGCTATATGAAAACTTCTGATCGTTAAAGAAGGTATATTAACTTAAATATGTTAAACTAATGAGTTGAACCATCTCGATATCGATTGCTAAATGTGTATATATAAGAAAATCGACGTTATACATAAACATAAGATTACGGAATTCTTCTAAATGCACTGCCGTTATGCCGCCATAGCTTTAAGCCAACTTCCGTTCGTTAAAGAAGGTTTATTAACTTAAATATGTTAAACTAATGATTCGAAGCATTTCGATATCGATTGCTAAATGTGTATATACAAGAAAATCGACTTTATACATTAATATGCAATAATGGAATTCTTCTAAATGCACTGCCGTTATGCCCTGGATTTATTATCAGTTCGTTAAAGAAGGTGAATTAACTTAATTATGTTAAACCAGTTATTTGAAGCATTTCGATATCGATTGCTTAATGCATATATACAAGAAAATCGACTTTATACCTAAATATAAGATTACGGAATTCTTCCAAGTGTACTGTTGTTATGCCGCCATGGCTTTATATCAACTTCAATACGTTAAAGAAGGTTAATTAAACTTAAATTTGGTAAATTAATGATTTGAAGCATTTCGATATCGATTGCTATATGTGTATATACAACAAAATCGACTTTATACCTAAATGTAAGATTACGGAATTCTTCTAAATGCACTTCCGTTATGCCGTTAAGGATTTTGTAGACTTCGGTAAGATAAAGATGTTTTAATTAACTTAGATATAGTAAACTATTGATTTGAAGCATTTCGATATCGATTGCTAAATGTGTATATAACAACAAATCGACTTTATACCTAAATATAAGATTACGGAATTCTTCTACATACACTGTCGTTAGGCCGCCATGGCTTTATATCACCTTGATTACGTTACAGAAGGTTAATTATTTTAAATATTTTAAACTAATGATTTGAAGCATTTCGATATCGATTGAGAAATATCTATATACAAGAAAATCGACTTTATACCTAAATATAAGATTACGGAATTCTTCCACATGTACTGTCGTTATGCCGCCATGGTTCTATATCAACTTCAATACGTTAAAGAAGATTAATTATTTTAAATATGTTAAACTAATGATTTGAAGCATTTCGATATCGATAGCTAAATGTGTATATACAAGAAAATCGACTTATACCTAAATATGAGATTACGGAATTCTTCTACATGCATTGCCGTTATGCCGCCATGGCTATATGCCAACTTCAGATCGTTAAAGAAGATTTATTAACTTAAATATGTTAAACTTATGAGCTGAAGCATTTCGATATCGATTGCTTAATGTGTATATACAACAAAAACGACTTTTTACCTTAATATAGATTACGGAATTCTTCCAAATGCATTGCCGTTATACCGTTATGGCTTTATGTAAACATCAGTAAGATAAAGAAGGTTAATAACCTTAAATATGTTAAACTATCGGTTTGAAACATTTCGTTATCGATTGCTTAATATGTATATACAAGAAAATCGAATTTATACCTAAATTAAGATTACGAAATTCTTCTAATGCTCTGCCGTTATGCCGCCATGGCTTTATATCAACTTCAATACGTTAAAAAAGGTTAATTAACTTAAATATGTTAAACTAATAATTTGAAGCATTTCGATATCGCGTGCTAAATGTGTACATACAAGAAAATCAAATTTATACCTAAATATAAGATAACGGGAATTCTTCTAAATGCACTGCCGTTATGCCGTTAAGGCTTTATGTAGACTTCAGTAAGACAGAGAAGGTTAATTAACTTGAATATGTTAAACTAATGATTTGAAGCATTTCGATGTCGATTGCTAAATGCGTATATACAACAAAAATCGACTTTATACCTGAATATAAGAATACGGAATTCTTCTAAATGCGCTGCAGTTATACTGTTTAAATTTGTTAAGCATCCACCCCTTCTACCCGATAAAACTGGTCCATCCTAATGAAACAGCGCAGTTTACCACAGGATGCCACTACAATACAACTCACCACACACCAATTCACTCATAAAAAAGGATGGACAAGGAGAAAGCAGAGACACCTTTCGCCAGCACATTCAATTCATTCGCTATATACTCATCGCACATCAACATTCGTTTAAGCACTGCGCCGCGTCAACATACGTTTCGATTATCCACCGATCCTGTGTGCTACGTTAATTCGAGTCGTCCACGATATTTCAAGTCATCGATACATCAGCAGCCACCGGGTTGCATTCGTTATATTTATATACGTTTTGTTTGCTCCATTTCGCACACAAACATCCATTTTGGACATTCGATTAGATACGATCGACATCGTCCCACCCGCGCCGACCTACAGCGATCCCACACAGTTCGACGCGATAAACTAATTAAACCATTGTTCTGTAAACATAAGCTCATTTTAAATAAATATATATTGTAAATTCACAAATACGTCTTTTCCTTTTTTAAAGACTCGGCCGAGTGTGAGTGAAACTTTAAGCTTTAAGATACAGTGGTTTGCCCCATAAATTGGGTCAACAAAGTATTCATGGCCCTTCGAGCCACAGTGACAGGCACTATGGAGTTTTAGACGAAAGAAAATAAAATACAGTGCAGTGCGGAGAATAGAAGTGGCGAACCATCAAACAAAGAAATACCAAAATAAAGTGCGGGAACATAATATAATGGAGTGACCCAAATAAACCAAAGTGCAGTGACACAAAAACCATATGAACTTACATACATATATAACGAACAAATAAAACAAAAAAAAAAAAAAACAAAACCAAGTTCGGTAAAAAAGGGCACTGACACAAAGTGTAAAAACTTACAAAAACATAAAAGAAAACTAAGAAACAATCAAGCGAAAACACAGATATACATAAAAATACAAACATATTTACAAAATATAAATATATTACAAGAAAACAAAAACAAAAACACTGTGCGCGAATTTAAAACAAAGTATAATAAACAATTTCAACAAACAAAAAACAATAAAAATCACAAAAGACAAAGACAATCGGGCGCGAAAACTTATAGCAAAAACAACAATCAAATCAAACGAGCTTAGTGTGCTGGAATTAAAAAAGTTGTAGCGGCTCTCAAAATATGTGCATACACATATAACATATGTACATATAAGACACATGTACCTATATAAACAAAATTGTGCAAAAACAGAAATACAACAAAGCAAAAACACAAATCGGGCGCGAAAAATCAAAGCACCTTAAAACAAAACAAATATTCGGGCGCGAATAACACACAAAAATACAAAACAACAAAACTACAAGGAATAGCCGCAGGCAGCAGTAAGCTACAGGACTAGGAGAAGAGGAATTAACATCGAAGGCCCCGAATACCCGCAGACACACACGGGCATATGTATATATCCCATCAAATACCCTAGATGAAGAACAAAGTGAGCGTATTCAATTCAATTTACCACAATTTGTGATATGCATATATGTATAAAAAAAAAAAAAAACTGATTTACATACTATTATAAAATCGGTAATCAAAAATCCGTTTTTTACAACACTATAAAACGGTTATAAGAGTTAATTTACGGGAAAACCCGATAAAGTTTGGTATAATATATACTTATTTAAAACCTTAAATTAACAAATTTTCAAATGCCTAAATGTTAAGCTTACCTTGGTGTATTCAAACACAACAACTCATTAAAAAACAAAAAGCAGCCAATATTCAAGCATTCACATGCGAAAAATTTCCGGCAGTCCCTAATGTTAAATAAAGCAAAAAGCAGGACTGCATACAGCAAAAAGCAAAGGCAGAAATATTTGAAAACATAAAATAGAAGGCAAAAACGCAAACAAAACTTAAATAACTATATTTACATACATACATATATGCATATATAGTTACTTACTTACTTACTTCATTATACATGTGTATGTATAATTTCCAAGCGCGAAATTCATATACATACATATATCTAGACGACGATTTTAATAGATACTATGTAAAAGTGCATATTTACTTACATATGATACACAATAATATGGACATAAGAGAAAATAATTTTTCAAATACCGGGTCCAATCTCTCTCTCTCTCAAAAAAAAAAAAAAAAAATTGTATAACATTTATATGCAAACATACGACAAAGAATCTGCCTGTGACACATATTAATACACACAAGTATTCAAAGTCCATATTGGCAACTATCCGGCAATACTTCTTGTTTTTTTGCAAACAAAAACAAGCATGATTGCATACAAAAAGCGAATTGATCTCTCTAACGAGCTCTCAATTGCTTAAGAACAAAAACATAATCATAAAATCACAAACAATTCGTGCATACATATGTAAATAGCGCATTGATCTCTTCAACGAGCTCTCAACTGCACAAAACATAAGCACATACAAGTCCAGGTATTAGGGTGTACCAAAATTCAAAATATTCGGACATCAAATATTTTGATATATAAAAAACGCGGGTAAATAGTAATTATCAATTCAAAATAAAATATAAATAAAAATAATATAATTGCAAGTAAAACAAAACGATATTAATAAAATATACGTTTTTACCCGATATAATCTGAAAAAACTCTTATTTATTTAAAAAGAGTATACAATTACACTATATCGTTTCGATTAAATACTGCAAATCGGTTTACAGTGAGAAAAATTTAGTTCATTTTGACAAATATTTTAATATATAATATAACAAAAATGGTCAATAACAAAAATCAAAGTACACCTGGAGCTACACGCTCAAAACAGGCTATTAAATTCATTTCAGAAAGTGACAGTTTAACAAAATACTGCACTAGATTTGCCGCTTCACCGATTCATGAAAACTCTGAATCGTTATTAGAAATCAAAATTCAAAATCTTGAAAACTTTTGGACTCGCCTCCAAGCGGCTCATGACGCCATTCTAGATTCTAACGATTCAGATACACACAATTTCAAATCAGCGGCTTACGATATTTACGAAAACTGCTTAGACCAATATGAAGAAACAAAAGCTATGATCTCCGATCAATTAAAGCTCATTAAAGCAATTGCACCTACTCCACATCCGAGAGTAGAGCTGCCACAAATAGAAAGTCAAAAGGCAAGTTCCGGCATCCAACTAGAGGTGCCGCCATGTGACACAGAAACATTCTATGGAGGTTATGAAGAATGGCCGTCTTTCCGGGACATGTTCACGGCCGTGTACATAAACCATCCTCAGTTATCACAAGCGCAAAAATTGTATCACCTCCGATACAAAACTAAAGGTCAAGCAGGCGTAATAGTCAAGCAGTTCGCACTAAACGACAATAATTTCAAATTAGCTTGGGAAGCTTTAAGGTCACGATATGAAAATGAGAGAATATTGGTCGACAAGCAAGTAACCACACTATTAAACTTGCCAAAAATTAAAAAAGAAACAAGTATAGAATTCATCAAACTAGAATCCACTGTTTCTAATTGTTTGTCGGTTCTATCGACACTTAATATCCCCACAGACAGCTGGGGATCCTATTCTGGTAAACATTTGCACCGCCGCATTACCAGAAAAGTCGTTACTTTTATGGGAGCAATCGCTCTCATCACGAAAAAAGTGCCCAACGTGGCAACAAATGAAAGATTTTCTCACCACCCAATATGAAATTGCGGAAAGGTTAGAAGAAAAAATAATAAAAAATAAAAACATTAGACACGACCTCAATGTACGAAAAAGTTTCAATAGACCCCAAGCTAGAAGCAAAACCAAATCAAACATAATTTTTAACAAAACACAATCGTTCACATCCGAACAGAAAACACATACGTCATGCGAACTATGCAGAAGAGGGCATAAACTTATATCTTGCCAGAGATTTAAAAACTTAAATATTAACGAAAGGAATACTTTTGTCAGGTCAAAAAGACTTTGCACAAATTGCCTGTCACATGCGCATACATATAAAAATTGCAAAAGCAAATTTAATTGCGTACATTGTCACAAAAGACACCATTCGATGCTTCATTACGGCAGATATCCCATCTCACCCCAAAGAAGCGCTTATACACAAAGAACCATGGGTATAATTTCAAAAGCAAATCACGAAACCAAAAATTCGAAAAAATTGCCAAAAGACGCCATGCTGCTCAAAGGCACAAAAATCTCAAACGCTATACAGCGAAACACAAAGTGATGGCTTTCGCCAATAATGGAAAAACAAAAAAAAAAAAAAATCTGAACAAATCCTAGAGCGGTGGCACACTACTACTTGTCAAATTAGTACATACGCACTTAAATATTACATATACAAAATTTTCCAAAAAGTCGAAAAATCGACACCTATAATACAATATGGGACAACTCAAAATAACGTTAAGGATCACCAAATTCCCAATGCAATACTGTGATACACCTAGACTTACCAAAAAGCAAAGGTAGCTCTTATCGCACCTAAATAAGCGTTCCTCCTAAGGGGAGTTGGTGAGAATCTGTTGTACAACTTGAACATCCCACTTAAAAAATTGTAATTCTAAATGAAGCCGTTCGCAATTACCGGCTACTCGCTCGCAAGATCCCTCTAATTTCATAGTCCTAAATCCAGGGCTTAAAGAGTACCCATTCTGGCCACATCTGAGCCAGGCATGGAGTTACTATCTTTTATAAGCCGATAACATAGAAAAGGCAAATAATAAACAACCGGTATTCCATACCGATGAAATAAGAAATTTTAAATTACTTTTTTACTAAAATAATAAGTCGGATAAACCCGCAAAATATAGTTCCTTGCCATACGCATGTAAAGGTAAATAAATACTAAATACTATGTTTAAAACCGAAGGCATTTTCAGAATACACAGCATGTATTCTGCACCCTCGGCAACTCTACGGCAGTACGCCGAAATACATGCAACAACGTGTAATACTAGGCAAAATATTCGCCTAGGGGGCCCAGGATGTTTAAATGAGTTAAGCATCCACCCCTTCTACCCGATAAAACTGGTCCATCCTAATGAAACAGCGCAGTTTACCACAGGATGCCACTACAATACAACTCACCACACACCAATTCACTCATAAAAAAGGATGGACAAGGAGAAAGCAGAGACACCTTTCGCCAGCACATTCAATTCATTCGCTATATACTCATCGCACATCAACATTCGTTTAAGCACTGCGCCGCGTCAACATACGTTTCGATTATCCACCGATCCTGTGTGCTACGTTAATTCGAGTCGTCCACGATATTTCAAGTCATCGATACATCAGCAGCCACCGGGTTGCATTCGTTATATTTATATACGTTTTGTTTGCTCCATTTCGCACACAAACATCCATTTTGGACATTCGATTAGATACGATCGACATCGTCCCACCCGCGCCGACCTACAGCGATCCCACACAGTTCGACGCGATAAAACTAATTAAACCATTGTTCTGTAAACATAAGCTCATTTTAAATAAATTATATATTGTAAATTCACAAATACGTCTTTTCCTTTTTAAAGACTCGGCCGAGTGTGAGTGAAAATTTAAGCTTCAAGATACAGTGGTTTGCCCCATAAATTGGGTCAACAAAGTATTCAATACCGTTTAAGGCTATATGAAGACTTCATTGCATTAAAGAAGGTTTATTAACTTAAATATGTTAAACTAATGATTTGAAGCATTTCGATATCGATTGCTAAATGTGTATATACAAGAAAATCGACTTTATACCTAAATATAAGATTACGGAATTCTTCTATATGCACTGCCGTTATGCCGCCATGGCTTTATGTTATTTTCAGTGCGCTAAAGAAGCCTAATTAACTTTAATATAATAAACTAATGATTTGAAGCATTTCGATATCGATTGATAAATTGAGTATATACAAGAAAATCGACTTTATACCTAAATATAAGATTACGGAATTCTTCTAAATGCACTGCCGTTATGCCGTTAAGGCTTTCGTAGACTTCAGTAAGATAGAGAGGGTTAATTAACTTAAATATGTTAAACTAATGATTTGAAGCATTTCGATATCGATTGCTAAATGAGTATATACAAGAAAATCAACTTTATACATAAATATAAGATAACGGAATTCTTCCACATGTACTGTCGTTATGCCGCCATGGCTTTATATAACCTTCAATACGTTAAAGAAGGTTAATTATTTTAAATATGTTAAACTAATGGTTTGAAGCAATTCGAAATCGATTGCTAAATGTGTATATACAAAAAAAGCGACTTTATACCTAAATATAACATTACGGAATTCTTCTAAAGGCACTGCCGTTATGCCGTTAAGGCTTTCGTAGACTTCAGTAAGATAGAGAGGGTTAATTAACTTAAATATGTTAAACTAATGATTTGAAGCATTTCGATAACGATTGCTAAATGAGAATATACAAGAAAATCAACTTTATACATAAATATAAGATAACGGAATTCTTCCACATGTACTGTCGTTATGCCGCCATGGCTTTATATCACCTTCAATACGTTAAAGAAGGTTAATTATTTTAAATATGTTAAACTAATGGTTTGAAGCATTTCGATATCGATTGATAAATGAGTATATACAAGAAAATCGACTTTATACCTAAATATAAGATTACGGAATTCTTCTAAATGCACTGCCGTTATGCCGTTAAGGCTTTCGTAGACTTCAGTAAGATAGAGAGGGTTAATTAACTTAAATATGTTAAACTAATGATTTGAAGCATTTCGATATCGATTGCTAAATGAGTATATACAAGAAAATCAACTTTATACATAAATATAAGATAACGGAATTCTTCCCATGTACTGTCGTTATGCCGCCATGGCTTTATATCACCTTCAATACGTTAAAGAAGGTTAATTATTTTAAATATGTTAAACTAATGGTTTTGAAGCAATTCGAAATCGATTGCTAAATGTGTATATACAAAAAAAGCGACTTTATACCTAAATATAAGATTACGGAATTCTTCTAAATGCACTGCCGTTATGCCGTTAAGGCTTTCATAGACTTCAGTAAGATAGAGAGGGTTAATTAACTTAAATATGTTAAACTAATGATTTGAAGCATTTCGATATCGATTGCTAAATGAGTATATACAAGAAAATCAACTTTATACATAAATATAAGATAACGGAATTCTTCCACATGTACTGTCGTTATGCCGCCATGGCTTTATATCACCTTCAATACGTTAAAGAAGGTTAATTATTTTAAATATGTTAAAACTAATGGTTTGAAGCAATTCGAAATCGATTGCTAAAATGTGTATATACAAAAAAAGCGACTTTATACCTAAATATAACATTACGGAATTCTTCTAAAGGCACTGCCGTTATGCCGTTAAGGCTTTTGTAGACTTCGGTAAGATATCGATTACAAAATGTGTATATACAAGAAAATCGACTTTATGCCTAGATATAAGACTACGGAATTCTTCTAAATGCAGTGCCATTATGGCTTATGTCAACTTCACTTCACTAAAGGAGGTTTATTAACTTAAATATGTAAAACCAGTTATCTGAAGCATTTCGATATCGATTGCTTAATGAGTATATACAAGAAAATCAACTTTATACATAAATATAAGATAACGGAATTCTTCCACATGTACTGTCGTTATGCCGCCATGGCTTTATATCACCTTCAATACGTTAAAGAAGGTTAATTATTTTAAATATGTTAAACTAATGGTTTGAAGCAATTCGAAATCGATTGCTAAATGTGTATATACAAGAAAAGCGACTTTATATCTAAATATAAGATTACGGAATTCTTCTACATGCACTGCCGTTATACCATCACGGCTATATGCAAACTTCAGATCGTTAAAGAAGGTTTATTAACTTAAATATGTTAAACTTATGAGCTTAAGCATTTCGGTATCGATTGCTTAATGTGCATATACAACAAAATCGACTTTTTGCCTTAATATAAGATTACGGAATTCTTCCAAATTCACTGCCGTTATACCGCCATGGCTTTATGTAAACTTCAGTAAGATAAAGAGGATTTATTAACTTAACTGTGTTAAACTAATGATGTGAAGCATTTCGATATCGATTGCTTAATGCGTATATACAAGAAAATCGACTTTATACCTAAATTTAAGATTACGGAATTCTTCTAAATGCACTGCCGTTGTGCCGCCATGACTTTATGCCAACTTCAGTTCGTTAAAGAAGCTTTATTAACTTAAATATTTGAAGCATTTCGATATCGATTGCTAAATGTGTATATACAAAAAAATCGACTTTTTACCTAGATATAAGATTACGGAATTCATACAAATGCACTGCCGTTATACCCTAATGGCTTTATGCCAACTTCAGTTCGTTAAAGAGGGTTTATTAACTTGAATATGTTAAACTAATGATGTGAAGCATTTCGATATCGATTGCTTAATGTGTATATACAAGAAAATCGACTTTATACCAAAATTTAAGATTACGGAATTCTTCTAAATGCACTGCCGTTATGCCGCCATGACTTTATGCCAACTTCAGTTCGTAAAAGAAGCTTTATTAACTTAAATATGTTAAACTAATGGTTTGAAGCATTTTGATATCGACTGCTAATTGTGTATATAAAAGAAAATCGACTTTATACCTTAATATAAGAAAAACCGAATTCTTCTAAATGCTTTGCCGTTATGCCGTTATGGCTCTATGTTAACTTCAGTTCGTTAGAGAAGGTTTCTAACTTAAATGTGTTAAACCAGTTATTTGAAGCATTTCGATATCGATTGCTTAATGCATATATACAAGAAAATCGACTTTATACCTAAACATAAGATTACGGAATTCTTCTAAATGCACTGTCGTTATGCCGCCATGGCTTTATGCCAACTTCAGTTCTTTAAAGGTTTATTAACTTAAATATGTTAAACTAATGATTTAAAGCATCTCGATGTCGATTGCTTAATGAGTATATACAAGAAAATCGACTTTATACCTAACTATAGGATTACGTTATTCTTCTAAATGCACTGCCGTTATGCCGTTAAGGCTTTTGTAGACATCAGTAAGATAAGGAGGGTTAATTAACTTAAATATGTTAAACTAATGGGTTGAAGCATTTCCATATCGATTGCTAAATGTGTATATACAAGAAAATCGACTTCATACCTAAATATAAGATTACGCAATTCTTCCAAACGCGCTGCCGTTATACCGTTATGGCAATATGTAAACTTAGGTAAGATAAAGAAGGATAATTAACTTAAATATGTTAAACTAATGATTTGAAGCATTTCGATATCGATTGCTAAATGCGTATATACAAAAAAAATCGATTTTATACCTAAATATATGATAACGGAATTCTTCTAAATACACTGCCGTTATGACGTTATTGCTTTATGTTAACTTCAGTTCGTTAAAGAAGGTTTATTAACTTAAATATGCTAAACCAGTTATTTGAAGCATTTCGATATCGATTGCTTAATGCTTATATAGAAGAAAATCGACTTTATACCTAAACATAAGATTACGTAATTACATATACAAGAAAATCGAATTTATATCTAAACATAAGATTACGGAATTCTTCTAAATGCACTGCCGTTATGCCCCCATGGCTTTATGCCAACCTTAGTTCGTTAAAGAAGGTTAATTAACTTAAATATGTTAAACTAATGATTTGAAGCATTTCGATATCGATTGCTAAATGAGGATATGCAAGAAAATCGACTTTATACCTAAATATAAGATTACGTAATTACATATACAAGAAAATCGAATTTATATCTAAACATAAGATTACGGAATACTTCCAAATGTACTGTCGTTATGCCGCCATGGCTTTATATCACCTTCATTACGATAAAGAAGGCTAATTAACTTAAATATGTTAAACTAATGATTTGAAGCATCTCGATATCGATTGCTAAATGTGTATATACAAGAAAATCGACTTTATACCTAAATATAAGTTAACAGAATTCTTCTACATGCACTGCCGTTATGCCGCCATGGCTTTAAACCAACTTCCGTTCGTTAAAGAAGGTTTATTAACTTAAATATGTTAAACGTATGAGTTGAAGCATCTCGATAGCGATTGCTAAATGTGTATATACAAGAAAATCGACTTTATACATTAATATACAATAACGGAATTCTTCTAAATGCACTGCCGTTATGCAGTTGTGGATTTATTTTCAGTTCGTTAAAGAAGGCTTATTAACTTAAATATGCTAAACCAGTTATTTGAAGCATTTCGATATCGATTGCTGAATGCATATATACAAGAAAATCGACTTTATACCTAAATATAAAACTACGGAATTCTTCCAAATGTACTGTGGTTATGCCGCCATGGCTTTATGCCAACTTCAGTTCGTTAAAGAAGGTTTATTAACTTAAATATGTTAAACTTATGAGTTGAAGCATCTCGATATCGATTGCTAAATGCGTATATACAACAAAATCGCCTTTATTCCTAAATATAAGGTTACGGAATTCTTCCAAATGCACTGCCGTTATACCGTTATGGCTTTACGTAAACTTCAGTAAGAAAAAGAAGGTTTATTAACTTAAATATGTTAAACTAATGATTAGAAGCATCTCGATATCGATTGCTAAATGTGTATATACTAGAAAATCGAATTTATACCTAAATATAAGATAACGGAATTCTTCTAAATGCACTGCCGTTATTCCGCCATGGCCATATGCAAAATTCAGATCGTTAAAGAAGTTTTATTAACTTAAGTGTGTTTAAACTTATGAGCCGTTATGGCTTTACGTAAACTTCAGTAAGAAAAAGAAGGTTTATTAACTTAAATATGTTAAACTAATGATTTGAGGCATCTCGATATCGATTGCTAAATGTGTATATACAACAAAATCGACTTTATACCTAAATATAAGAATACGGAATTCTTCCAAATGTACTGTCGTTATGTCGCCATGGCTTTATATCACCTCTATTACGTTAAACTAGGTTAATTAACTTAAATATGTTAAGCTAATGATTTGAAGATTTTCGATATCGACTGCTTAATGTGTAAATATAAGAAAATCGACTATATACCTTAATATAAGATTACGAAATTCTTCTACATGCACTGTCGTTATGCAGCCATGGCTTTATATCACCTTCATTACGTTAAAGAAGGTTAATTAACTTAAATATGTTAAACTAATGATTTGAAGCATTTCGATATCGATTGCTAAATGAGTATATGCAAGAAAATCGACTTTATACCTAAATATAAGATTACGTAATTCTTCTAAATGCACTGCTGTTATGCCGTTAAGGCTTTTGTAGACTTCAGTACGACAAGGAGGGTTAATTACCTTAAATATGTTAAACTTATGATTTGAAGCATTTCGATATCGACTGCTAAATCGATTTTATACCTAAATATATGAGAACGGAATTCTTTTAAATACACTGCCGTTATGCCGTTATGGCTTTATGTTAACTTCAGTTCGTTAAAGAAGGTTTATTAACTTAAATATGTTAAACCAGTTATTTGAAGCATTTCGATATCGATTGCTTAATGCTTATATAGAAGAAAATCTACTTTATACCTAAACATAAGATTTCGGAATTCTTCTAAATACACTGCCCTTATGCCGCCATGACTTTATATCAACTTCATTACGTTAAAGAAGGTTTATTAACTTAAATATGTTAAACTAATGATTTGAAACATTTCGATATCGATAGCTAAATGTGTATATACAAGAAAATCGACCTTATACCTAAATATGAGATTACGGAATTCTCCTACATGCACTGCCGTTATGCCGCCATGGCTATATGCCAACTTCAGTTCGTTAAAGAAGGTTTATTAACTTAAATATGTTAAACTTATGAGCTGAAGCATTTCGATATCGATTGCTTTATGTGTATATGCAACAAAAACGACTTTTAACCTTAATATAAGATTACGGAATTCTTCCAAATGCACTACCGTTATACCGTTATGGCTTTATGTAAACTTCAGTAAGTTAAAGAAGGTTAATAACCTTAAATATGTTAAACTATCGATTTGAAACATTTCGTTATCGATTGCTTAATGTGTATATACAAGAAATCGAATTTATTACCTAAATATAAGATTACGAAATTCTTCTAAATGCACTGCCCTTATGCCGCCATGGCTTTATATCAACTTCAATACGTTAAAGAAGATTAATTAACTTAAATATGTTAAACTAATAATTTGAAGAATTTCGATATCGCTTGCTAAATGTGAACATACAAGAAAATCAAATTTATACCTAAATATAAGATAACGGAATTCTTTTAAATGCACTGCCGTTATGCCGTTAAGGCTTTATGTAGACTTCAGTAAGACAGAGAGGGTTAATTAACTTGAATATGTTAAACTAATGATTTGAAGCATTTCGATGTCGATTGTTAAATGCGTATATACAACAAAATCGACTTTATACATAAATATAAGATTACGGAATTCTTCTACATGCACTGCCGTTATGCCGCCATGGCTTTGTGTTATTTTCAGTGCGTTAAAGAAGCTTTATTGACTTAAATATATTAAACTAATGATTTGAAACATTTCGATATCGATTGATAAATGAGTATATACAAGAAAATCGACTTTATACCTAAACATAAGATTACGGAATTCTTCTAAATGCACTGCCGTTATGCCGTTAAGGCTTTTGTAGACTTCAGAAAGATATCGATTGCAAAATCAAATATAAAATCACGGAATTCTTCCAAATGTACTGCCGATTTGAAGCATTTCGATATCGACTGCTAAATGTGTATATACAAAAAAATCGACTTTTTACCTAGATATAAGATTACGGAGTTCATACAAATGCACTGCCGTTATACCGTAATGGCTTTATGTAAACTTCAGTAAGATAAAGAGGGTTTATTAACTTAAATATGTTAAACTAATGATGTGAAGCATTTCGATATCGATTGCTTAATGTGTATATACAAGAAAATCGACTTTATGCCTAAATTTAAGATAACGGAATTCTTCTAAATGCACTGCCGTTATGCCGCCATGACTTTATGCCAACTTCAGTTCGTTAAAGAAGGTTTATTAACTTAAATATGTTAAACTAATGGTTTGAAGCATTTTGATATCGACTGCTAATTGTGTATATAAAAGAAAATCGACTTTATACCTAAATATAAGATAACGGAATTCTTCTAAATGCTTTGCCGTTATGCCGTTATGGCTTTATGTTAACTTCAGTTCGTTAGAGAAGGTTTTTAACTTAAATGTGTTAAACCAGTTATTTTAAAGCATTTCGATATCGATTGCTTAATGCATATATACAAGAAAATCGATTTTATACTAAAATGTAAGATTACGGCTTTCTTCCAAATGCACTGTCGTTATTCCGCCATGGCTTTATATCACCTTCAATAAGTTACAGAAGTTTACTATATTAAATATGTTAAACTGATGTTTGAAGCATATCGAGATCGATTGCTAATTGTGTAAAAACAAGAAATTCGGCTTTATACCTAACTATAAGATAACGGAATTTTTCTACATGCACTGTCGTTATGCCGCCATGGCTTTATGCCAACTCTCAGTTCGTTAAAGAAGGTTTATTAACTTAAATATGTTAAACTAATGGGTTGAAGCATTTCCATATCGATTGCTAAATGTGTATATACAAGAAAATCGACTTCATACCTAAATATAAGATTACGGAATTCTTCCAAATGCCCTGCCGTTATACCGGTATGGCAATATGTAAACTTAGGTAAGATAAAGAAGGTTAATTAACTTAAGAATGTTAAACTAACATTTGAAGCATTTCGATATCGATAGCTAAATGTGTATATACAAGAAAATCGACTTTATACCCAAAATTAAAGATTACGGAATTCTTCTAAATGCACTGCCGTTATGCCGCCACGGCTTTATGCCAACTTCAGTTCGTTAAAGAAAGTTTATTAACTTAAATATGTTAAACTAATGATTTGAAGCATTTCGATATCGATTGCTAAATCGATTTTATACCTAAATATATGAGAACGGAATTCTTTTAAATACACTGCCGTTATGCCGTTATGGCTTTATGTTAACTTCAGTTCGTTAAAGAAGGTTTATTAACTTAAATATGTTAAACCAGTTATTTGAAGCATTTCGATATCGATTGCTTAATGCTTATATAGAAGAAAATCTACTTTATACCTAAACATAAAATTTCGGAATTCTTCTAAATACACTGCCGTTATGCCCCATGGCTTTATGCCAACTTCAGTTCGTTACAGAAGGTTTATTAACTTAAATATGTTAAACTAATGATTTGAAGCATTTCGATATCGATTGCTAAATGAGTATATGCAAGAAAATCGACTTTATACCTAAATATAAGATTACGTAATTCTTCTAAATGCACTGCTGTTATGCCCTTAAGGCTTTTGTAGACTTCAGTACGACAAGGAGGGTTAATTACCTTAAATATGTTAAACTTATGATTTGAAGCATTTCGATATCGACTGCTAAATGTGTATATACAAGAAAATCGATTTTATACCTAAATATAAGATTGCGGAATTCTTCTAAATGCACTGCCGTTATGCCGTTATGGTTTATGTTAACTTCTGTTCGTTAAAGAAGGTTTATTAACTTAAATATGTTAAACCAGTTCTTTCGATATCGATTGCTTAATGCATATATACAAAAAAATTGACTTTTTACCTAAATATAAGATTACGAAATTCTTCCAAATGTACTATCGTTATGCCGCCATGGCTTTATATCCCCTTCAATACGTTAAAGAAGGTTAATTAACTTAAATATATTAAACTAATGATTTGAAGCATTTCGATATCGATTGCTAAATGCGTATATACAACAAAATCGACTTTATACCTAAATATAAGATTACGGAATTCTTCTACATGCACTGCCGTTTTGCCGCCATGGCTTTATGTTCACTTCAGTGCGTTAAAGAAGCTTTACTAATTTAAATATATTAAACTAATGATTTGAAGCATTTCGATATCGATTGCTAAATGAGTATATACAAGAAAGTCGAATTTATACCTAAATATAATAAAAATTTTATTCTTCTAAATGCACTGCCGTTATGCGTTAAGGCTTTTGCAGACTTAAGTAAGATAGAGAGGGTTAATTAACTTAAATATGTTAAACTAACGATTTGAAGCATTTCGATATCGATTGCTAAATGTGTATATACAACAAAATGGATTTTATACCTAAATACGAGATTACGGAATTCTTCCGAATGCACTGCCGTTATGCCGTTAAGGCTTTTGTAGACTTAGGTAAGATAAAGATGGTTAATTAACTTAAATATGTTAAACTATTGAGTTGAAGCATCTCGATATCGATTGCTAAAAGTGTATATACAAAAAATCGACTTTATACCTAAATATAAGATTACAAAACTCTTCCAAATGCACTGCCGTTATGCCGTTAAAGCTTTTGTAGGCTTCAGTAAGATAAAGAGGGTTAATTAACTCAAATATGTTAAACTAATGATTTGAAGCATATTGATATCGATTGCTTAAGTGTATATACAAGAAATTCGACATTATACCCAAATTTAAGATTACGGAATTCTTCTAAATGCACTGCCGTTATGCCGCCATGGCTTTATGCCAATTTCAATTCGTTAATGAAGGTTTATTAACTTAAATATGTTAAACCAGTTATTTAAAGCATTTCGAAATCGATTGCTAAATGTATATATACAAGAAAATCTTTTTTATACCTAAATATAAAATTACGGAATTGTTCCAAATGTACTGTCGTTATGCCGCCATGGCTTTATATCACCTTCAATACGTTAAAGAAGGTTAATTAACTTAAATATGTTAAACTAATGATTTGAAGCATTTCGATATCGATTGCCAAATGCGTATATACAACACAATCGACTTTATACCTAAATACAAGCTTACGGAATTCTTCTAAATGCACTGCCGTTATGCCGTTATGGTTTTATATTAACTTCAGTTCTTTAAAAGAAGGTTTATTAACTTAGATATGTTACACCAGTTATTTAAAGCATTTCGAAGTCGATTGCTTAATGCATATATACAAGAAAATCGACTTTATACCTAAATTTTGATAACGGAATTTCTCTGAATGCACTGCCGTTATGCCGTTAAGGCTTTTGTAGACTTCAGTAAGATAAAGAGGGTTAATTAGCTTAAATATGTTAAACTAATGATTTGAAGATTTTCGGTATGGATTGATTAATGTGTAAATACAACAAAATCCACTTTATACCTATATAAAAAATTATAGCATTACGGAATTCTTCTAAATGCTTT
>CM050322.1:31944206-32055190 GCA_027475135.1 Bactrocera correcta | reverse complement strand
AACGGCACAAACCGGGAAAAGTTTAATTATATATATCATCTATATATATAAAACAAAAAAAAAAAAATACCAATCTTTTATTTGCCTATTTGCTTACCCCTGTTTTACGAACATACGTAACAAGCTAATCCAACAACAATTCAATTTCAAGTATCCACTTGCAAGATTTTCCGCAATACTCCTTCTGTTCCTCAAAACAGTAAGCAGTATATCAAAAATAAATAAGCAAAAGGCACAATAAAAAGACAAGAAGAGAAAGAAAAGAAATAATCAATTCGAACATACATACATACATATTAACTAAAAACAACTCCGTATTGTATTATACGAAGTTAAAAATTTTAATAACATACATATTTGCAAAAGAGGTGAACACTTGCGCGTGGTGAACTCTCTTTTGATTCGTGTCGCGCAATTACAAAAGACCACAAAAACAATACATACAAGTAAATATACTTATATATACTTGAATATAAATGTATATTTGCATTGCGGAGTTTTAAATATAAAAGAATCAAATTTGAATATTTACAATAATTATCCGACAGTTATCGATAATTATTAATACGAGTACATAAACGGTCCGGTACAACAACAAATATATACATATACATATATACTTACATTGGCAAGCATTTCCTTTTGTCTTCGCTTCATACCTTTTATTTATACGGATATTCTAGCGCATTACATATAGACCAGGCACATATGCAAAGGGTATTGACGCCTGTAACTTCGAAAGTGCATACGAGGGCATACAAATAAGTCCGCAAAACAAAAAAAAAAAAAACGTATATATATATACATACATTTATATATACACATATATTATATACAATATATAAAAATATATACAAGGGCATCCGAAAAAGTCCGCAACCAAAACCAAAAAAAAAAAAAAAAGTATATATATAAACATATATACATATGTATATATATATATACTTATATATTTTACAATATATCAATTTTATCATACGAGGGCATTCGAATAGTCCGAAAACAAAAAAAAAAAGTATATGTATACATACATATATATATGTAGATATACATATAAACTATACAATAATTTATCATATTATTGCCTCAACATTTCTAAAAAACTGCGTAACACGACATACGCATATTTTAATACAAAAAATCGTAAATTCGGAAATAAAAACTCTTATTTGCGTAGAAGAGTTTCCGGGTTTTTTATATACATACATCTGAATTTATACTAAAAAACTCATTTTTATTAAAATATTGTTGCTAAATGGGCACAGACTCTAAAGATTCGAAATCTACTCAATTTTTAAAAATTCCGAAAACGATTTCTGATGACAAAAGTCCAAGTACACCTGCAGAAGCTACACGCTCGAAACAAGGTGCTACAAAGCAGAAAAGGGGGAAAGATATTTCTTACGCTAAATTCATTTCTGAGAGTGACAGCTTAATAAGATACTGCACTCGTTTTTCATCTTCACCGATCCAAGATAACTCTGAATCGGTGCTAGAAATCAAAAATCAAAATATTGACAATTTCTGAACACGTCTCCAATCTGCATATGACGCGATAGTAGAAACTGACGACTCAGATCTACCCGAAAATTTCAAATCCTCGGCTTACGCCAAATATGAAAATTGCCTTGACCAATGTGAAGAGACTAAAGCCATGATCTCCGATCAATTGAAATTAATTAAAGCAGTCGCACCTACTCCACAACCTAGAGTAGAGCTGCCACAAATTCAAAGCCAAGAGGCGAGTTCAGGCATTCACCTTAAAGTGCCAGCATGCGATACAGAAACATTTCACGGAGGTTATGAACAATGGCCGTCCTTCCGGGACATGTTTACGGCCGTGTACATGAACTATCCTAAATTATCACAAGCGCAAAAACTGTATCATCTCAGATACAAAACCAAAGGTCAAGCAGGCGTAATAGTCAAACAGTTCGCATTAAATGACCACAATTTCAATTTGGCTTGGGAAGCTCTAAAAGAACGATACGAGAATGAAAGAATATTGGTAGACCAACAAGTCACCATATTAATGAACTTACCAAAAATCCAGAAAGAAACAAGTGAGGAGTTCATAAAACTTCAATCCACTGTTTCAAATTGTTTGTCGGTTCTATCGACACAGAATATTCCCACAGACAATTGGGACCCAATTCTGGTAAACATTTGCACCGCCGCATTACCAGAAAAGTCGTTACTTCTATGGGAGCAATCGCTCTCATCACGAAAAAAGTGCCCAACGTGGCAACAAATGAAAGATTTTCTCACCACCCAATATGAAATTGCGGAAAGGTTAGAAGAAAAAATAATAAAAAATAAAAACATTAAACACGACCTCAATGTACGAGTAAGTTTCAATAGACCCCAAAATAGAAGCAAAAATCAAACATAATTTTTAACAAAACACAATCGTTCACATCCGAACAGAAAACACATACGTCATGCGAACTATGCAGAAGAGGGCATAAACTTATATCTTGCCAGAGATTTAAAAACTTAAATATTAACGAAAGGAATACTTTTGTCAGGTCAAAAAGACTTTGCACAAATTGCCTGTCACATGCGCATACATATAAAAATTGGAAAAGCAAATTTAATTGCTTACATTGTCACAAAAGACACCATTCGATGCTTCATTACGGCAGATATCCCATCTCACCCCAAAGAAGCGCTTATACACAAAGAACCATGGGTATAATTTCAAAAGCAAATCACGAAACCCAAAATTCGAAAAATTGCCAAAAGACGCCATGCTGCTCAAAAACACAAAAATCTCAAACGCTATACAGCGAAACACAAAGTGAACTAGATACAGAACTAGTCACCACCATACCAACTCAAGTTGGGTATAGCACAAACAAATACCTTAATTCACAATTAAGGAAATTGCAAAAGTCAAAGAAATTTCCAATAACCCACAAATCTACAAAATATCAGTATTGTGAGCATTTCTCTAAAGCCACAACTGCTCAATCAAATAATGGCCGGCACGCCGTACGACTACCACTAGAGCCACAATTTTCCAATACTCCACAAATTGGTTTAAAAAAACAAAGTTAGAGTTACCTCTGACAGTCCCTATATTAAAAGGACATACTACTTTTCGGCCCCGCAGGATGGCTTTCGCCAATAATGGAAAAACAAAAAAAAAAAAAAATCTGAACAAATCCTAGAGCGGTGGCACACTATTACTTGTCAAATTAGTGCATACGCACTTAAATATTACATATACAAATTTTCCAAAAAGTCGAAAAGTCGACACCTATAATACAATATGGACAACTCAAAATTAACGTTAAGGGATCACCAAATTCCCAATGCAATACTGTGATGCACCTAGACTTACCAAAAGCAAAGGTAGCTCTTATCGCACCTAAATAAGCGTTCCTCCTAAGGGGAGTTGGTGAGAATCTGTTGTACAACTTGAACATCCCACTTAAAAAATTATAATTCTAAATGAAGCCGTTCGCAATTACCGGCTACTCGCTCGCAAGATCCCTCTAATTTCATAGTCCTAAATCTAGGGCTAAGGAATACCCATTCTGGCCACATCTGAGCCAGGCATGGAGTTACTATCCTTTATAAGCCGATAACATAGAAAAGGCAAATAATAAACAACCGGTATTCCATACCGATGAAATAAGAAATTTTAAATTACTTTTTTACTAAAATAATAAGTCGGATAAACCCGCAAAATATAGTTCCTTGCCATACGCAAGTAAAGGTAAATAAATACTAAATACTATGTTTAAAACCGAAGGCATTTTCAGAATACACAGCATGTATTCTGCACCCTCGGCAACTCTACCAGCAGTACGCCGAAATACATGCAACAACGTGTAATACTAGGCAAAATATTCGCCTAGGGGGCCCAGGATGTTTAAATGAGTTAAGCATCCACCCCTTCTACCCGATAAAACTGGTCCATCCTAATGAAACAGCGCAGTTCACCACAGGATGCCACTACAATACAACTCACCACACACCAATTCACTCATAAAAAAGGATGGACAAGGAGAAAGCAAAGACAACTTTCGCCAGCACATTCTATTCTTTCGCTATATACTGCGCACATCAAGGTTCGTCCGAAACAATTCGCCAGGACAATTCGACCCTCAACTTTTTCGATTTTATACCGCGCCGCGTCAACACGATCTTTGACCCCGTTCGACAACGACCTGCCCGCGCCAATTTACAGCGATCCAACACATTGGACATAAATTCAATAACATCATATTATGTAATATCGCACAAAACATTTTTATAAATAAATGATAATTATTATATTGTACTTTTAATGAATACGCTGTTTTTTCATTTTGATTGATCATGCGAGTGTGAGTGCAAATCGAAAAGTCTAAATACAGTGGTTTGTATTCGATAAATTGGGACAACAATTAAACAGTTATAAATATGGCCTAAACTTAAGACGATTACGATTTTAACGTTAGTTGACACTTTCGTGACAGTAATTCCATGGAACATTATATTCCGCTGTAAGAATTTTCTACACTGCTAGTCATATCAGATGCATTCTATGGTTATAATTATGTCACCATAAGTTTATTCTTCAATGTCTCGGTTATAAATTTATAATAAACTAGCTGACCCCGCAGCCGTTTTCCTGACTGAAATTCTGTGTTTTGAAATGAAAAGAAAGTTAAATTTATCATTTCTTTTTTTTTTTTCAATGTAACACAGCTTGATAAACAACATTTTTTGGTTTCTGTTTCGGTGCGTAAATGTACAGAGAAGATAGTTTTCCAACTCCTGAGCACGCCACGTATTTTTGGCAGTGTGAAAAACATAGCATTTCCAGATTTATGCCATACACCTCTAGCGACTATCCTTGTGTCCTGTTGATTGTAATCGCAAATGCAATTTTCCCTAGAAACTGAATATGTTTGAATTGAAATTGCAAATCCATGGAATTCAAAGAAATTCGTTGAATCAAGCATTCTGCCCTTTGTATTTGATGGCTGCGTCACAATCAGTCGGATTCCATTACACAGTTTCGGCGCTTGCAGATTGCGAAACATATTAACGACAAATCCAACTTTTAGACGTAAATAATGCGGGGGCATACCAAGCCTTTCCAAAGAGTTTAGAAATTCCACTGGATAATTCACGGCGTCGCCTTCATTGTCAAGACGATCGATCGATTTGTCTGAGCGCAACTTACGATAATTTGGCCAATGCCCGAACACTCGTGATGAATTCATCTTTCGTGAATTACAACCGGCGAATGGAATTGATATCGAACCACCGGAAGTATCAACCGGAATTAACCCATTTCCAATTTTTTGTACAGTATTCCCTGGGTTGAAATACACTCTTTGGCCATTCCCCAAATTAACTGCGAGACGCACAACAGTCGGAAAACGTTCATGAATTGCAAAAGTAAATATCCTACAAAGCGCTTTATTGCAGTTCACGTATTGACCGTATTGTTCAAGACCAATAACCACCATATGGCTTCCGTTGGTGACGTACTTACAAACGTATTTTATCGGTTACACCAAACTGCAATACTCAAAATTGATATAACTTTTGAATGTGAATTAGACAATAATGGTGAATATAGTATGATCCATGTGTTGTCAATTTCGATATTCACTCTTCTAAATTGAATGCCATTGTCGTCTGGTGAACGACGCTGATAGAGTGGATATCCATCATTTCTAGTTGTGTTTCCGAAAGAAAAGCACGTGGATACTGTTTTGTGCATTTATTGTCAGACATACAAACCGAAGTGGGATTGTGCTGTCTGCAAGGTCCATGAACCATATTGGCTTTCATCACTTCATATAATAATGGATCTTTCTCTGCATCAGAAATTTCCGCAGAAATGATTTCATCAATGTGATCTGTTGTTACCACCATCCACATCTAACATCTAACAGCACCATATACACGTTGCTTCAGGATAAAGTCCACCGAAGCTGTTGCTTGAAAAGTCGTGCTGTGACATCGTGACGATCGCTTGCGGATTGACCGCGATCCATAATACTGCACGTACTATCTCACCGCATCCTGAAAGTACTCGTTCATGTGCCTTGGTGTGACGCCGATCGATATTTGCGCGACCACTTCGTGGCATCGTAACAAATTTCAATCTGAAATTGATCACTTTGTGTGCGACACATAACGTTTTCACTGAATAATTTTCAAAATTTTTTGAAGCGAACGACAAATTTGAACGATTCAAATAGTTGGAAAACAAAACAAAAAAATTAAAAAAAAAAAAATTTGTACGGAAAAGAATAACTTTTTGGAATTTTCCAATTTCCCGACTTTTCCTCACGAAAGGCACACGGTTTTTTTTTTTCCAAACCTTCCCCAATCCACACAGAATATTCTCTGAAAATTTCATCAAGATTGGTCCAGTCGTTCCCGTAGCGTTACTAACAAACAAACATTCATTCGTTTGTATGGAAAAAAGGAAAGGGCTGTTCTTAGGGGTTCCCGGCAATTATTCCAATTTTTCCTGCCGTAAAAACCATACTTGAGACTTACCAAACATTTTAAAAAAAGAATTGGCAAAATTTGTCCAGGCGTTTTTAAGTTATGCGCTTACCAACACATTTTGCGATTCATTTTTATATATAAGATAAGCATATATATAAAAAAAGATACTTGTGACCATAATATGTTATATATTTATATATATAATTTAATGAAAATGCTTATATAAATATATATCATAAATATATATTAATATTTGTGATATTTTCAGTTTGGTTGTTTTATCAAAATATTCAAAGAATTTAGGTTTTTTTTCCATTGTTATTCTGTTAAATTTTAAAAATCTAAGTTGCCTCTGGAAATGTATTAAAATAATAATACGCGCTATAGAAAGGGAACACATATTTTCAAAAATATAAGATATCATCAAATAAAAATATATTTGCGCGGTATGGCATTATTGGTTGAGAGTGGCTAAGCACACAAATAGAATACAAACACTAATGGCAGAGAGTTTCTGAGAAACAGCGTATTTCGCTTCTCCCTCCGCTACGAGCGGCAGGCGTTTTGTTCTCGTGTTCATTCGAACAATGTTGCCATTACGCAATGTAGTTTTGCACACATCTAACTTTTCAATTATAATTTTTCGTAATATAAAATACCAAAACTGAAATCAAACTAGTAAAACTAGCTTATATATTTATAAATAATAGCATTCGATTCTGATTTTGAGTTAGTTTAAGAAAATTTCACATATATTGAAGACAATTTTTATGATTACTACAGTATATCGAGACTGGCAACCCTGCGTTTTGAGTTTCTGCTGCTGAGATGCTTCTACGGGGTAAACCCCAAGTCGTTGGAAATTCTACGGTAAGCGGGCGGTAGAAGAAGGTAGTATTGTGCTCTCATAAGATTCATTTGTGTATATGCGTTTGAAGAAACAGGGGTTCAGAAACTGAAATTATTATAATTTAAATGTGCCGAAACGTTATCAGCGAGTAAAGGCAGCGTCCAAAATTTAAAAAGAAAAATTAGTCCATTTAATGTGGAATGGGAAGAAAAGTATTTAAGTCAGGAAAGCTCTGCTATGTACATATATTATAGATCTTCAGTTCTCCACTCTTTTAAAAATAAATTTGAGCAAATTTCAGGCAGAATTACTTTTTATAAAGATCTTTGTTTAAAGAAATATCCATGTTTGAAACTTTTTTCTTCGAAAATTATATGTATCTATGTTTGGAAGCACCTACACTTGTGAACATTTTTTTTCAATAATGAAATTAAACAAACATTTAATAAGATGTAGGTTATCTAATTAAAATTTTGGTACAATAATGCGTGTAGCTACAGCAAATGAGATTAAATCAAACATAGAATTTATTACGTCAAATAAACTAAACTAAATGCTGTTATAAAGACAAATTAAAAAAATTATTACTAAAATTAAATAACTCATTATTTATTATTTGTCTTACATTTTAAAAATTTGTAGTAGTTACAAAGAAACTTAGAATTGTTTGGCAATTTTACAGTTATTACCCACAGTGCAACTTCACCTATATATGCGCGCGCTCTCATTTGTAAACATGGTGTGGTAAAATACGATGCTCTCATTTGTAAATATGGGGTGGTAAAATACTTTGCTCTCACTTCCCTCTTCATGTTTGCCCGCGATGATCTCCTCATCAAGCCCGCAAAATGTGCACTCGTGCCCGCACGGGCAAAATGCCACTGAGGGCTAATATGCCCATACCTGATTTGCAATGTTTTCCAAGTACTCTGGTGAGTTTGTGGGTGTCGGTGAATGAAATAAACACACGTATCCATTTAAACTATTTATTTATTTAAAAATTGTTCAGAAATATTGTACATTTCATGGTATCCATACAGCTATGTTTTGCAATCGTATTATATATACTCGGAAACGTAACAAATATCAGTGGTGTACTGACCGATGAAATCGAAATGATTCAATTGTCGTGGCGATGTCTTCTCGCGATTTTGTAAAAATGCGAATGTTATTGGTTTATGATCGGCCATTATTCTGCAGCGCCTACCTTCAATCAAGTGTTTAAAATGGCTAATAACTAGCGAACATATGTGCTGTAGCGCTTCTGGCGGTAGGTCATTCGTTTTGAATAAAATCCGAGTGGCTCAAATTTTTCTTCATTGATTTTTGGTTTTAAAAGGCCCTTTTTCTAGTTTTGGCGTCGATCAATGCCTGATTACATTCTTCAAAAGCCCTTTCTGCGGCTTCGGTCCAAATAACTGGCGATTTATTATTTTTCTTGTTGCCTTTATTAGAACGCGTAGTCGGCCTTGAGTTCAAGCTGCATTGGGAACAAAATTGTGACAAAAATTAATCATTCCTAGGAACTTACGAAGTTTCTTGGCTATTTCTGGTTTAAGATAATTCGCGACAGCGTCTACTTTGCCGGTTGATGGTCGAATGCCGGCTTTACTGACTCGAGGACCTAAAATAACACCACTTCCTGCGCGAATTCGCATTTGGCGACCTTGATTTTCAAGCCGTGTTCGCACAACCGTTTCAAATTTATGCGAATGCGTTGCAAATATATGCTCTTCTTTGTTCTTCGATGCGATGCAAATGTCGTCGATATAGCAGAATACAAAGCCCAAACCGAAAAATACCTGATCCATGAATCGTTGAAATGTTTGCGCTGCGGTGCATAATCCGAAGGTTATTACGTTGAATTCAAACAGTTGAATGAATGAATGTTGAAATAAGCTTTTTCTAAATCAAGAACAGAAAATATTGCCTTTCCATTTAGATTATGGGTGAAACCGTGAATGCATTTGACTGGGTGGCGATCATGAACTGTTTGAGTGTTTGAACGTCGATAATCTCCACACGATCGCAAAAGTCTACCCTTTTTTGGAACCATGTTTAATGGAGTAACCCATTTGCTTTGTGATGGTTGACAAATTCCAATGTTGATCATGTACTCAAATTCTTTCTTAGCGTTGACGAGTTTCTCTCGATTTAAAGGACGAGCGCGTGAATAAACTGGTTGTCCGATGGTGATGATTTGATGATGGAACAGCTGTTTTTGTTGCTTTTGTTTTATCAAAACAAGCGGTGTAGTCAGATCTTTAAATTCAGTTAGCAGCTTTTTACATACGCTGTCGCAGCTGATTGAAAATACCGGATCATAACTGATGAAATTAGAAACGCATTTTGCTTCGAGTTTGGTTTCTCTGTCAATGAGTTGGTTGCCTTTGACATCAACCAGAAGACCATATTTGTCGAGAAAATCTGCACCCAAAATTGGTTTTGTGACGTCAGCGGTTAGAAACTGAATGTGGATTCTCTTCGTAGTCCTATGTCGATTGAAATTAGTTTGTTACCGTATGTGTTGATGATTGATCCGTTGGCGACGAATAGCGAATAATTCGTTGCATTGAGTTTCTCTTTAATTGATGATTGTGTCGACTTAAAATTTAAGATGATTCTTACGATCGATGATAAAGAGACGGCGTGTTTTTTGACTGCCCGCTTCGCTGACCATCGGAGGCGAAATTCCATCGTTTCGGAGTTACGTTTCCATTTGGATGAAAAACATGCGGACTTTGTTTGCCGTAGTATTGGTTGTGACTGTTTTTGTAGTTAGAGTTGCCGTTTTTGTAGTCATATTTTTGATGTGAATCGTTGTTTCGGTGTGCTGAGTCACTGAAAAATTTCCACTGCACGATGTATCTTTCGAGAATGTTCGTCGCCCCGTGTTCGGTTTTTATTTTACAACACTTTGCCGTACACTGTGTTCGTTGAGCTAGTTTGTAGAATCGCCTGATTGTACTAATGGATGGGGATGGAACAAGGGCCCGGCAATGATCGCGCGTATCCTGAAATTATTATATTTCTCTGATTTTTATTTAAAAAACGTCGGATGTCATCAATTTGTGGATGTCGGTGAATGAATAAACACACGTATCAACTAAAGCTATTTATATACGCCACACAGTTATGGGCACAATTCCGATTTCTTTGGCGCCGCGATTTGAAGCTACCGCTGGAAAGAGGATTAAAAAACATATAGGGTTATAGGGTTATAGGGTCCGCAAACGCTTAGTTTACGAGATATTCGACCTTAAAGTTCAAAAATTCCCAAAATTCGAACATTTCAAGAAGCTATTTCACCACGATAAACACACTTCATTCACATTTTTTCTTCAAGTTAATTAAATTACACAATAATCTTTTAAATAAATCCACATTTTACACTTTTGGCAGGTTTTTTTACCTAAAAAATCTTTATTTTAAAAATAACATTTAACACTCGTTTTAACCTCATTTGTTTACAAAAATTACGACGAAATGGAGCGCTGCCATGTGATGATAAGACAATTCGCTGAAATTCCTCTGTTCATGCATATGGATATTTTCTTTTTTAAATTGATTAAGCAAATAAGTAATATTATTTATATGTATTAGTAATATTATATAATAATATTATACAATGGGTTGTCAGAAAAGTCTTGCGGTATTTTTATTGAATCAATTCGTGTGGCACCCATACATACATCGAGCTTCTTAGTGACTCCAAGCTTCTTCAAATGGTTTATAACGGTTTAATGACTCCTATGCCGGTCTCTTTCGACCAATTCAGCGATTTTGTCGCAATTTTCGACGACAGGCCTTCCGGAGCGTGGCGCATCTTCGACCACCTCTACACCATAACGAAAACGTTGAAACCATCGTTGTGCGGTGGAAATGGAAACTGTATCGGGTCCATAAACTGCACAAATTTTATTGTAGTAGTACTGTAAAATATGCCGTATTTTCTCTTTATTTTGCTCCATGTTTGCGACGCTATAACTCACGAAGGACTTAAAAGAAATGACAATCAATCAAACACGTGAAATGAGCTTTTTAAAAAGATATAGCATGACCCGATGCGACGAATAAAACTAGAACCAGAGAACGTATATTTATAGAGAAGGTCGACCACGTTGCCAAATTTAGGGATATTTCAATTTTGGGACATTTACTGTTTTGGATGAGCGTGTTTCACCACTTAACATCAGGGGCACGACAACTGAGAAGTTGTTAGAGCCAATGGGAAAAATATGTTAATATATATAAAAGAGGATGGGGTCATGTGTAGAAGTTCACGCAAGTGAGGAAAGTTCTCTGATCGCCATTCACTTGGGAGTGGCCAGAAACGATTCTTTTACATATGACTCAAGCAGCTCACGACTTCCGGTCTTTGACCAAGTATCCTCTGGGTAGCCTAAGAACATCCGTTTGAAGGCGAGCTAAAGTGAGAAGGCGAAACACCCGTGCATAGGGTTGTGCGCTGGGTTTGGGACCCGCCACGTAAAAAAACACCCCCATTGAAAACCAACAATCAGCCTCGGATGAGAGCCCCCCCTTTTGATGACGACCATGGCAAACGAAATAAGGACTATGATTTGAGGGCATGCACCTGGAATGTCCGGTCCCTTAATTGGGAAGGTGCCGCTGCCCAGCTGGTAGATGTCCTCGTAAAGATAAAGGCTGACATCACCGCCGTCCAAGAAATGCGATGGACGGGACAAGGACAGAGACGAGTAGGTCCTTGTGACATTTACTACAGTGGCCATATAAAGGAGCGCAAGTTTGGTGTTGGATTCGTGGTGGGAGAGAGACTCCGTCGCCGAGTACTATCATTCACTCCGGAGAATGAACGTCTAGCCACAATCCGCATCAAAGCGAGGTTCTTCAACATATCGCTGATTTGCGCCCACGCCCCGACGGAAGAGAAGGACGATGTGACCAAAGATGCCTTTTATGAGTGCTTGGAGCGCACTTATGAGAGATGCCCCCGCCACGATGTCAAAATCGTGCTTGGCGACTTCAATGCCAGGGTGGGCAAAGAAGGTATCTTTGGCACTACGGTCGGTAAATTCAGCCTCCACGCGGAAACATCCCCAAATGGGCTGAGGCTGATCGACTTCGCCGGGGCCCGAAATATGGTTATCTGTAGCACTAGATTCCAGCATAAGAAGATACATCAAGCTACCTGGCTGTCTCCAGATCGAAAAACCACCAACCAGATCGATCATGTTGTGATAGACGGAAGACACGTCTCCAGTGTTTTAGATGTGCGTGCGCTCCGAGGTCCTAACATCGACTCGGACCACTATATTGTTGCAGCCAAAATACGCACCCGCCTCTGTGCAGCAAAAAACGCACGCCAACAAACACAAGGATGGTTCGACGTCGAGAAGCTGCAATCACAACAGACAGCCGAACGTTTTTCTACTCGGCTTGCACTCCTGCTCTCTGAGAGCACTCGTCAACAACTCGGTATAAGGGAACTGTGGGACGGCATTTCAAACTCCTTACGTACAGCTGCAACCGAAACCATTGGTTTTCGGAAAGTGCAGAAGAACAGCTGGTACGACGAGAAGTGCCGTGTCGCAGCGGAGAGAAAACAGGCTGCCTACCTCGCAACGTTACGATCGACCACAACACGTGCGGGATGGGATAGATACCGAGAGTTGAAGAGGGAAGCGAGACGCATTTGTAGACAGAAAAAGAAAGAGGCCGAAATGCGTGAGTACGAAGAGCTTGATAAGCTGGCCGACAGGGGTAATGCTCGAAAATTCTACGAAAAGATGCGGCGGCTTACAGAAGGTTTCAAGACCGGAGCATACTCTTGTAGAACCCCCAAAGGTGATCTAGTTACCGATGCCCAGAGCATACTTAAATTATGGAGGGAACACTTCTCCAGCCTGCTGAATGGCAGTGAACGCACAACACCAGGAGAAAGCGAACCCGATACCCCAATCGATGACGATGGAGCAGACGTTCCATTGCCCGACCATGAAGAAGTTCGAATAGCAATTGCCCGCCTGAAAAACAACAAAGCGGCAGGGGCCGATGGATTGCCGGCCGAGCTATTCAAACCCGGCGGCGAAGAGCTGATAAGGTGCATGCATCAGCTTCTTTGCAAAATATGGTCGGACGAAAGTATGCCCAACGATTGGAATTTAAGTGTGCTATGCCCAATCCACAAAAAAGGAGACCCCACAATCTGCGCCAACTACCGTGGGATTTGCCTCCTCAATATCGCATATAAGGTTCTGTCGAGCGTATTGTGTGAAAGATTAAAGCCCACCGTCAACAAACTGATTGGACCTTATCAGTGTGGCTTTAGACCTGGTAAATCAACAACCGACCAGATATTCACGATGCGCCAAATCTTGGAAAAGACCCGTGAAAGGAGAATCGACACACACCACCTTTTCGTCGATTTCAAAGCTGCTTTCGACAGCACGAAAAGGAGCTGCCTTTATGCCGCGATGTCTGAATTTGGTATCCCCGCAAAACTAATACGGCTGTGTAAACTGACGTTGAGCAACACAAAAAGCTCCGTCAGAATCGGGAAGGACCTCTCCGAGCCGTTCGATACCAAACGAGGTTTCAGACAAGGCGATTCCCTATCGTGCGACTTTTTCAACCTGTTTCTGGAGAAAATAGTTCGAGCTGCAGAACTTAACAGAGAAGGTACCATCTTTTATAAGAGTGTACAACTGCTGGCGTATGCCGATGATATTGATATCATCGGCCTCAACACCCGCGCCGTTAGTTCTGCTTTCTCCAGACTGGACAAGGAAGCAAAAGAAATGGGTCTGGCAGTGAACGAGGGCAAGACGAAATATCTCCTGTCATCAAACAAACAGTCGTCGCACTCGCGACTTGGCACTCACGTCACTGTTGACAGTCATAACTTTGAAGTTGTAGATAATTTCGTCTATCTTGGAACCAGCGTAAACACCACCAACAATGTCAGCCTAGAAATCCAACGCAGGATAACTCTTGCCAACAGGTGCTACTTCGGACTAAGTAGGCAATTGAGAAGCAAAGTCCTCTCTCGACAAACAAAAACCAAACTCTATAAGTCTCTCATAATTCCCGTCCTCCTATATGGTGCAGAGGCTTGGACGATGACAACAACCGATGAGTTGACGTTGCGAGTTTTCGAGAGAAAGGTTCTGCGAAAGATTTATGGTCCTTTGCGCGTTGGCCACGGCGAATATCGCATTCGATGGAACGATGAGCTGTACGAGATATACGACGACATTGACATAGTTCAGCGAATTAAAAGACAGCGGCTACGCTGGCTAGGTCATGTTGTCCGGATGGATGAAAACACTCCAGCTCTGAAAGTATTCGACGCAGTACCCGCCGCGGGAAGCAGAGGAAGAGGAAGACCTCCACTCCGTTGGAAGGACCAAGTAGAGAAGGACCTGGCCTCGCTTGGAATATCCAATTGGCGCCACGTAGCGAAGAGAAGAAACGACTGGCGCGCTGTTGTTGACTCGGCTATAATCGCGTAAGCGGTGTCTACGCCAGTAAAGAAGAAGAAGAATATATAAAAGAGAGCCAATGTACGTTAAAGCTAATATAAATATATACATATATTATATTTATATGCAGATGTTTTCTGGTTGGTGGAAAAGTTCTTGTATTCTATGTATGTGTGTATGTATATGCAAGTATTTGGATTTCTTCTAATCCTAATATATTTGGGTGGGGAAATTTTGCCAAAAATGAAAGAAATCGTCAACGGAATTTTAGTTCTGATAGAATTTCGTCGAGAAAAGTTTAGCTCGGTCGCCAATTCGTTTTTGAGTGTTTTAAATAATTTTCTATTAAAAATGGCTAATGATAGAAAGGGTCGCGTTCGCGAGTGTGATCCGGCAGATCCTTCTCATTTCCAAAAAGAGAGGAGGAGTCCTGAAGTGGGTGGAAAATTTACGGATGCCACCCACGCAGGATTTACCCACCCGCAATGCATTTGTTTCCATTAAGCACTTTGAACAAAGTGCTGTGGGCGTGAAAAAGTTAAAGGCACATGCTGTGCCCACCCTAAATCTTGGTAAGTGATGTTTTTTTTACTTTAAAAAGTGCATGAGTTTTAATTTGTACATAGATACATACATATGTATAAGTACATATCGCTCATTTAAATGAAAAGTGTCATACATAAGTTGTTTTTAAGAATATGGAAAACAGCATAAGTTTATTGAATAAACTAGTGAAGTGTAGTAAAATATTTTATTTGGCATAAACGGTGTTTGTGAAAAATATAAAGAAATTTTGATGCCATGAAAACTTAATTTTTATTGTAAAATATCTCGAGTTCGATATAAAAATCCTATGTTCATGTAAATGAGAGATATACATATCGTCATCTAAAATGCAAAATAACGTATCATCAAAAAATTCGAAACTGAGTGTCTTACTGATTACGCCTCACTACTTCAAATTACATACATAATATTACATATTTTCAACATTTTCTTGTTCTGAGGACAAATATAAACCAATTTTAACCAATATTAAAATTTTGTTTCACTCATGTTCCATTTTATTTCGTGTTTCATTCATACCACTGTAAATTTCCGAAAATGTTGTTACGTTATTTTGAATTTCAGGTGACGATATGTATGTATGTATGTGTATAAGTGTACATAGTAATCTATATATATAAAAATGAAATCTATATATATAAAAATGAAATGGTGTATAGTTGTAACGCTAAAACTCGAAAACGGCTGAACCAAATGAAATACTTTCTTTGGGGGATTTGTTTGTTATTACTACGCGCAGGTCATGTCCTAAAATCAGAACAAAATATTAAGGGGGCGTAGCACCTCCCATACAAATTGAATTTTTCAAGTCGAATATCTTCAAAAGTTTTTAAGGTAGGAACATGAAAATTGGTACAGAGCTACAGGATAACAACACCACTCTCACCTATAAAACCGGGGGCTATCGAATAAGGGGGCGTGGTACCTCCCTTACAATCTAAATTTTTTAAGCAGAATATCTGTGAAAGGGTTCAAGGTAGGGACCTGAAACTTGGTATAGCCCTATATGGTATCAAAAGCCTTCCAACACATAAAAGAAGGGGTAATCGGAAAAGGGGGCGTGGCACCTCCCATACAAACTGAATTTTTCAAGGTGAATATCTTCAAAAGTGTTTAAGATATGAACATGAAAATTGTTATAGAGCTATTGGAAGCAACACCATTCTCACCCATAAAACTTGGCGTTATCGAAAAAGGGGGCGTGGTACCTCCCATACAATCTTTAATTATTTTGGTTGTTAATGCAGCATATATTTATCTCATTTTCCACCTAGCACGACATTTTGATTGTTTCTTGCTATTTTTGTTTATTTATCGGTGACAGTTGCGGTTATATCGTAATTGTGGTTTGTTACGTGCTATTTTTGGTTTATGGAAATGGCAGTTTTATGAAACAAACACAAATTAAATTAAACGTCAGTTTTGCTTTGCAATCGAACACGCAAAATTTAGAGGGCAATAAAAACGTGCTATTTTTGGTTTATGGAAATGGCAGTTTTATGAAACAAACACAAATTAAATTAAACGTCAGTTTTGCTTTGCAATCGAACACGCAAAATTTAGAGGGCAATAAAAATGCGCCTTGCTTTACTGATATATTGATATATTTTGTTTTAAAAAGTGAGTTATTTAGTGAAAGTGATTTAGCGTGTTGGCGAATACCGATTTATGTACATTGGAATTTATCATTCAATTGATCTGCTTCCTTAGTTTAATTCATTTTTTTTTTTGCAGTTTTCAAAGGTAAGTTATTGGTCCGTAAAACCTTATATGAACTTTATGCAAATGAATGATCATTTCCAATTAGATGTTTGTTACGATGCCAAGAATCAGTACGTTTGGTTACACTTCTCGGAGTTCCCAGGCCGTAAGGAGAACACGAAATAGCAGAGCACGTCAAAGGGAAAGTGTTATTGAGAGGGTATCACCACGAAATAGACTGCTGGAGAATAGCACGCACCAGTTAGAAGATGTCAACCAAACATACAATCAGCAAAAACGATTGAGAAGAAGGGAAGTTCACAATCAGCAACAACGATCGAGAAGAAGGGAAGTTCGTGCTCGCCAAAGTGATGAAGTAAGATCACAACAAGCGATTATTCGACGACAACAGCGGCAACATCTTTCTTTTGTGAACATTGAACGGGCAGGTTTTCGATATGATCCAAACATTCAATATAGCGCATCTGCTCAAATCGGTCAGATGTCAGTAGTTTGTCAATATTGCAATGCAGTCAAATTTAAAAATGAACCGCCAGGGTTATGTTGCGCCGGAGAAAAGGTTAAGTTGCCAGAATTGCTTCCACCACCACAGCTATTGTTCCAGCTGCTTTACGGTGAATCTCCTCACTCGAGCCATTTCTTAAAGCCCACTAAAATGTACAACGATTGTTTTCAAATGACGTCGTTTGGCGGTGAAATTGTAAATGAACAAAACTACAATCCAATGTTTAAGGTATTTTTGCCAAACAATTTTCGACGGAAACTATAGAGATTTCCTCCAATTATACAGGTTCATGGGCAAATTTTTCATCTCGCTGGATCGCTCTTGCGGCATCCAGATCAAGAACACAAATATCTCCAAATTTTCTTTCTGGGAGATTCACATGATGAAGTAAATCGGCGTTGTGCTATCTTCAATACAACGAAAAGAGAAATAATCGAACAATTGCAGCAAATTTACACGAACACAATGGCCTCATTAAACTGTTTACGATTTCGTTGGAACGTATGCTAACAGATGATCATAGTATAATCATACAAGCGGACAAAAGACCAACAGGGACACATGAAAGACAATATAATGCACCTACAGTTAGCGAAATATCAGTTGTTGTTGTTGGAGAAAATTTGCAGTCGAGTTATATTGTCATCAAACGTAGAAATCAAAACGCACTCAAATGGATAAGTGAGACACACCGGTCTTAAGACGCAATGCAATATCCGCTCATGTTCTGCCGTGGAGAAGATGGATATCACTTAGGATATAACATGACAAATCCGGTGAATGGTTAGTAAAAAAAAATTTTTGTTTGCTACTTCATATAGGTAATTTAAGCTTTTAGGTGTCGAGACAAATAAAAAAGTCAGTTCAATGAAGTTTTACGCATATCGAATGATGATTCGCCAAAACTATGACAACCACTTACTGAGATATGGACGGTTATTTTAACAGTATGCAGTTGACATGTACGTTAAAGTTGAGACAGAACGACTTAATTACATGCGATACAATCAGTCGAAGTTGCGATCTGAAGAGTATATTCACTTAAAAGATGCAATGAATGGTGATGCGGCTATTACAGATATTGATCGACTCTATATTTTGCCATCGACATATATTGGCAGTCCTAGACACATGCATCAGTACTCCCAGGATGCGATGATTTACGTGCGCAATTATGGACGGCCGGATTTGTTTGTTACATTTACTTGCAATCCAAAATGACCAGACATTACGAAACTATTGCATCCCGGTCAATCGACAAGCGATCGCCACGACGTTACAGCAAGCGTGTTTAAACAAAAACTCAGATGTTTGATGTACTTTATTACGAAACAACGTATATATGGCACTGTTCGATGCTGGATGTACTCAGTGGAGTGGCAGAATAGAGGTTTGCCCCACGCACACATTCTTCTTTGGATGGTGGAGAAAATTACACCTGACCAAATTGATGAGATCATTTCCGCCGAAATTCCTGATGTTGAAATAGATCCAGAGTTGCACGAAGTGGTGATGGCCAATATGGTTCATGGGCCATGCGGAGAACACGATTCATCTTCGGTTTGTATGTCGGACAGTAAATGCAAAAAACGCTATCCCCGTGCTTTTATTTCGGAAACTCAAACTGGAAACGACGGATACCCTCTCTATCGGCGTCGCTCACCCGCTGACAATGGCAGAACATTCATCACTCAATTGAAAGGAAAGAATTTCGTGGTTAATAACACATGGATCGTTCCATATTCGCCAATTTTGTCTTAGATGATTCTTACGATTGATGATAAAGAGACGGCGTGTTTTTTGACTGCCCGCTTCGCTGACCATCGGAGGCGAAATTCCATCGTTTCGGAGTTACGTTTCCATTTGGATGAAAAACATGCGGACTTTGTTTGCCGTAGTATTGGTTGTGACTGTTTTTGTAGTTAGAGTTGCCGTTTTTGTAGTCATATTTTTGATGTGAATCGTTGTTTCGGTGTGCTGAGTCACTGAAAAATTTCCACTGCACGATGTATCTTTCGAGAATGTTCGTCGCCCCGTGTTCGGTTTTTATTTTACAACACTTTGCCGTACACTGTGTTCGTTGAGCTAGTTTGTAGAATCGCCTGATTGTACTAATGGATGGGGATGGAACAAGGGCCCGGCAATGATCGCGCGTATCCTGAAATTATTATATTTCTCTGATTTTTATTTAAAAAACGTCGGAGGTCATCAATTTGTGGATGTCGGTGAATGAATAAACACACGTATCAACTAAAGCTATTTATATACTCCACACAGTTATGGGCACAATTCCGATTTCTTTGGCGCCGCGATTTGAAGGTACCGCTGGAAAGAGGATTAAAAAACATATAGGGTTATAGGGTTATAGGGTCCGCAAACGCTTAGTTTACGAGATATTCGACCTTAAAGTTCAAAAATTCCCAAAATTCGAACATTTCAAGAAGCTATTTCACCACGATAAACACACTTCATTCACATTTTTTCTTCAAGTTAATTAAATTACACAATAATCTTTTAAATAAATCCACATTTTACACTTTTAGCAGGTTTTTTACCTAAAAAATCTTTATTTTAAAAATAACATTTAACACTCGTTTTAACCTCATTTGTTTACAAAAATTACGACGAAATGGAGCGCTGCCATGTGATGATAAGACAATTCGCTGAAATTCCTCTGTTCATGCATATGGATATTTTCTTTTTTAAATTGATTAAGCAAATAAGTAATATTATTTATATGTATTAGTAATATTATATAATAATATTATACAATGGGTTGTCAGAAAAGTCTTGCGGTATTTTTATTGAATCAATTCGTGTGGCACCCATACATACATCGAGCTTCTTAGTGACTCCAAGCTTCTTCAAATGGTTTATAACGGTTTAATGACTCCTATGCCGGTCTCTTTCGACCAATTCAGCGATTTTGTCGCAATTTTCGACGACAGGCCTTCCGGAGCGTGGCGCATCTTCGACCACCTCTACACCATAACGAAAACGTTGAAACCATCGTTGTGCGGTGGAAATGAAAACTGTATCGGGTCCATAAAATGCACAAATTTTATTGTAGTAGTACTGTAAAATATGCCGTATTTTCTCTTTATTTTGCTCCATGTTTGCGACGCTATAACTCACGAAGGACTTAAAAGAAACGACAATCAATCAAACACGTGAAATGAGCTTTTTAAAAAGATATAGCATGACCCGATGCGACGAATAAAACTAGAACCAGAGAACGTATATTTATAGAGAAGGTCGACCACGTTGCCAAATTTAGGGATATTTCAATTTTGGGACATTTACTGTTTTGGATGAGCGTGTTTCACCACTTAACATCAGGGGCACGACAACTGAGAAGTTGTTAGAGCCAATGGGAAAAATATGTTAATATATATAAAAGAGAGCCAATGTACGTTAAAGCTAATATAAATATATACATATATTATATTTATATGCAGATGTTTTCTGGTTGGTGGAAAAGTTCTTGTATTCTATGTATGTGTGTATGTATATGCAAGTATTTGGATTTCTTCTAATCCTAATATATTTGGGTGGGGAAATTTTGCCAAAAATGAAAGAAATCGTCAACGGAATTTTAGTTCTGATAGAATTTCGTCGAGAAAAGTTTAGCTCGGTCGCCAATTCGTTTTTGAGTGTTTTAAATAATTTTCTATTAAAAATGGCTAATGATAGAAAGGGTCGCGTTCGCGAGTGTGATCCGGCAGATCCTTCTCATTTCCAAAAAGAGAGGAGGAGTCCTGAAGTGGGTGGAAAATTTACGGATGCCACCCACGCAGGATTTACCCACCCGCAATGCATTTGTTTCCATTAAGCACTTTGAACAAAGTGCTGTGGGCGTGAAAAAGTTGAAGGCACATGCTGTGCCCACCCTAAATCTTGGTAAGTGATGTTTTTTTACTTTAAAAAGTGCATGAGTTTTAATTTGTACATAGATACATACATATGTATAAGTACATATCGCTCATTTAAATGAAAAGTGTCATACATAAGTTGTTTTTAAGAATATGGAAAACAGCATAAGTTTATTGAATAAACTAGTGAAGTGTAGTAAAATATTTTATTTGGCATAAACGGTGTTTGTGAAAAATATAAAGAAATTTTGATGCCATGAAAACTTAATTTTTATTGTAAAATATCTCGAGTTCGATATAAAAATCCTATGTTCATGTAAATGAGAGATATACATATCGTCATCTAAAATGCAAAATAACGTATCATCAAAAAATTCGAAACTGAGTGTCTTACTGATTACGCCTCACTACTTCAAATTACATACATAATATTACATATTTTCAACATTTTCTTGTTCTGAGGACAAATATAAACCAATTTTAACCAATATTAAAATTTTGTTTCACTCATGTTCCATTTTATTTCGTGTTTCATTCATACCACTGTAAATTTCCGAAAATGTTGTTACGTTATTTTGAATTTCAGGTGACGATATGTATGTATGTATGTGTATAAGTGTACATAGTAATCTATATATATAAAAATGAAATCTATATATATAAAAATGAAATGGTGTATAGTTGTAACGCTAAAACTCGAAAACGGCTGAACCAAATGAAATACTTTCTTTGGGGGATTTGTTTGTTATTACTACGCGCAGGTCATGTCCTAAAATCAGAACAAAATATTAAGGGGGCGTAGCACCTCCCATACAAATTGAATTTTTCAAGTCGAATATCTTCAAAAGTTTTTAAGGTAGGAACATGAAAATTGGTACAGAGCTACAGGATAACAACACCACTCTCACCTATAAAACCGGGGGCTATCGAATAAGGGGGCGTGGTACCTCCCTTACAATCTAAATTTTTTAAGCAGAATATCTGTGAAAGGGTTCAAGGTAGGGACCTGAAACTTGGTATAGCCCTATATGGTATCAAAAGCCTTCCAACACATAAAAGAAGGGGTAATCGGAAAAGGGGGCGTGGCACCTCCCATACAAACTGAATTTTTCAAGGTGAATATCTTCAAAAGTGTTTAAGATATAAACATGAAAATTGTTATAGAGCTATTGGAAGCAACACCATTCTCACCCATAAAACTTGGCGTTATCGAAAAAGGGGGCGTGGTACCTCCCATACAATCTTTAATTATTTTGGTTGTTAATGCAGCATATATTTATCTCATTTTCCACCTAGCACGACATTTTGATTGTTTCTTGCTATTTTTGTTTATTTATCGGTGACAGTTGCGGTTATATCGTAATTTTGGTTTGTTACGTGCTATTTTTGGTTTATGGAAATGGCAGTTTTATGAAACAAACACAAATTAAATTAAACGTCAGTTTTGCTTTGCAATCGAACACGCAAAATTTAGAGGGCAATAAAAACGTGCTATTTTTGGTTTATGGAAATGGCAGTTTTATGAAACAAACACAAATTAAATTAAACGTCAGTTTTGCTTTGCAATCGAACACGCAAAATTTAGAGGGCAATAAAAATGCGCCTTGCTTTACTGATATATTGATATATTTTGTTTTAAAAAGTGAGTTATTTAGTGAAAGTGATTTAGCGTGTTGGCGAATACCGATTTATGTACATTGGAATTTATCATTCAATTGATCTGCTTCCTTAGTTTAATTCATTTTTTTTTTTGCAGTTTTCAAAGGTAAGTTATTGGTCCGTAAAACCTTATATGAACTTTATGCAAATGAATGATCATTTCCAATTAGATATTTGTTACGATGCCAAGAATCAGTACGTTTGGTTACACTTCTCGGAGTTCCCAGGCCGTAAGGAGAACACGAAATAGCAGAGCACGTCAAAGGGAAAGTGTTATTGAGAGGGTATCACCACGAAATAGACTGCTGGAGAATAGCACGCACCAGTTAGAAGATGTCAACCAAACATACAATCAGCAAGAACGATTGAGAAGAAGGGAAGTTCACAATCAGCAACAACGATCGAGAAGAAGGGAAGTTCGTGCTCGCCAAAGTGATGAAGTAAGATCACAACAAGCGATTATTCGACGACAACAGCGGCAACATCTTTCTTTTGTGAACATTGAACGGGCAGGTTTTCGATATGATCCAAACATTCAATATAGCGCATCTGCTCAAATCGGTCAGATGTCAGTAGTTTGTCAATATTGCAATGCAGTCAAATTTAAAAATGACCCGCCAGAGTTATGTTGCGCGGGGGGAAAGGTTAAGTTGCCAGAATTGCTTCCACCACCACAGCCATTGTTCCAGCTGCTTTACGGTGAATCTCCTCACTCGAGCCATTTCTTAAAGCCCACTAAAATGTACAACGATTGTTTTCAAATGACGTCGTTTGGCGGTGAAATTGTAAATGAACAAAACTACAATCCAATGTTTAAGGTATTTTTGCCAAACAATTTTCGACAGAAACTATAGAGATTTCCTCCAATTATACAGGTTCATGGGCAAATTTTTCATCTCGCTGGATCGCTCTTGCGGCATCCAGATCAAGAACACAAATATCTCCAAATTTTCTTTCTGGGAGATTCACATGATGAAGTAAATCGGCGTTGTGCTATCTTCAATACAACGAAAAGAGAAATAATCGAACAATTGCAGCAAATTTTACACGAACACAATGGCCTCATTAAACTGTTTACGATTTCGTTGGAACGTATGCTAACAGATGATCATAGTATAATCATACAAGCGGACAAAAGACCAACAGGGACACATGAAAGACAATATAATGCACCTACAGTTAGCGAAATATCAGTTTTTGTTGTTGGAGAAAATTTGCAGTCGAGTTATATTGTCATCAAACGTAGAAATCAAAACGCACTCAAATGGATAAGTGAGACACACCGGTCTTAAGACGCAATGCAATATCCGCTCATGTTCTGCCGTGGAGAAGATGGATATCACTTAGGATATAACATGACAAATCCGGTGAATGGTTAGTAAAAAAAAATTTTTGTTTGCTACTTCATATAGGTAATTTAAGCTTTTAGGTGTCGAGACAAATAAAAAAGTCAGTTCAATGAAGTTTTACGCATATCGAATGATGATTCGCCAAAACTATGACAACCACTTACTGAGATATGGACGGTTATTTTAACAGTATGCAGTTGACATGTACGTTAAAGTTGAGACAGAACGACTTAATTACATGCGATACAATCAGTCGAAGTTGCGATCTGAAGAGTATATTCACTTAAAAGATGCAATGAATGGTGATGCGGCTATTACAGATATTGATCGACTCTATATTTTGCCATCGACATATATTGGCAGTCCTAGACACATGCATCAGTACTCCCAGGATGCGATGATTTACGTGCGCAATTATGGACGGCCGGATTTGTTTGTTACATTTACTTGCAATCCAAAATGACCAGACATTACGAAACTATTGCATCCCGGTCAATCGACAAGCGATCGCCACGACGTTACAGCAAGCGTGTTTAAACAAAAACTCAGAAGTTTGATGTACTTTATTACGAAACAACGTATATATGGCACTGTTCGATGCTGGATGTACTCAGTGGAGTGGCAGAATAGAGGTTTGCCCCACGCACACATTCTTCTTTGGATGGTGGAGAAAATTACACCTGACCAAATTGATGAGATCATTTCCGCCGAAATTCCTGATGTTGAAATAGATCCAGAGTTGCACGAAGTGGTGATGGCCAATATGGTTCATGGGCCATGCGGAGAACACGATTCATCTTCGGTTTGTATGTCGGACAGTAAATGCAAAAAACGCTATCCCCGTGCTTTTATTTCGGAAACTCAAACTGGAAACGACGGATATACAATGGCAGAAAGAAATGGAAAAGAATTTCGTGGTTAATAACACATGGATCGTTCCATATTCGCCAATTTTGTCTAAGACATTCAAAACACATATAAATGTTGAGTATTGCAGTTCAATAAAATCAATTAAGTATGTTTGCAAATATGTCACCAAAGGAAGCGATATGGCGGTTATTGGCGTTGAACGAGATGAAATTAGCAAATTTCAAATGGGCAGATATGTGAACGGCAATGAAACAATCTGGAGAATATTTTCATTTGCAATTCATGGACGCAATCCTACTGTTGTGCATCTGGCAGCTCATTTGGAGAATGAACAGCGAGTTTATTTCAACGCAGAGAACATAGTATATCGAACGGAAATACCACCAGCAACCACTTTAACAAGTTTCTTTGCAACTTGCGCAGTGATCCGTTCGCGAGAACATTGCTTTACTCGGAGATGCCTCGGTATTATACATGGAATGTATCGTCGAAGAAATGGTTGCGCAGGAAGAACGGCCATCCGGTAGATGGTTATCCAGGTGCTTTTTCAACTGATGCATTGGGAAGAATTTACTTCGCCAGCCACTGCAGTTCGTACACTTTTCGCTATTATAATTTCGACATGTCAGCCTTCAAACCCGCGTCTATTATGGGATACGTACAAAGATGACATGGCAGAAGATATTTTGCATCGCCTGCGATTAGCGACGAGAAATGTCGACTTACAAATGAACGCTGACATCTACAATGAAGCATTAGTCCTTATTGAAGATTTATGTTTACTTATGAGTGGAAAACTATTGATTGAAGTTCATATGCCGGCACCAAGTCGTCAAACAAGGGCTTTAGTGAGCCCCGAATTGGAACGCGTGCGTGCTTACGATATAACTCACTTGCAACAACAAGTACAAACAAATGTTCCACTGTTGAATGAACAGCAAAGCAGTGCGTACAATCAGCTAATAAATGCTGTAAATAGTGGAAACGGTGGCATATTTTTCCTCGATGCGCCCGGCGGGACTGGCAAAACGTTCCTATTGTCTTTAATACTAGCAGCAATACGTGGTCAAGGTGGTATTGCATTAGCTCTTGCATCTACCGGGATTGCTACAACACTGTTAGAAGGTGGAAGAACGGCACATTCAGCATTCAGCATTAAAGCTTCCATTAAACGTGAAAATACACGAAAGTCCTATTTGCAATAATTCAAAGCAATCAGCAATGGCACAAGTTTTAAAAAAATGTAAGTTAATCATATGGGATGAATGCACAATGGCCCACAAACGATCATTAGCAGCACTCGACCGAACACTGAGAGATTTGCGCAACAATAATCGTTGCTTTGGAGGAGTGATGATATTGCTGTCGGGCGACCTTAGACAAACACTTCCCGTGATTCCAAAATCAACAGCAGCGGATGAGCTAAACTCATGTTAGAAGTCATCGCATTTGTGGAGGTTTGTTAAAACCATTTCATTGACCATGAATATGCGAGTTTTGCTGCAAAATGATAGAACTGCCGAGGTTTTTTCAAAAGAGCTGCTGCGAATCGGAAATGGACAAGTTCCGATAGATCCTCGCAGTGGATTAATATCGATTCCAACTACGATTTGCCAATTCACATCTAATAAATATGAACCAAACAGTAGTGTATATTCAAATATTGCTCAAAATTATGGTAACTACGATTGGTTAAGCACGCGCGCAATTTTAGCAGCAAAAAATATGGAGGTCAACGACTTGAATTGGATGATTCAAAATCAAATTCCGGGAGATCTGCGGTCATATAAATCAATCGATCGCACTGAAAATGAAGACGAGGTAGTAAATTACCCAGTGGAGTTCTTAAACTCTTTGATGCCGCCTGGAACGCCGCCTCATAATTTGCGTCTCAAAGTTGGGTCTGTAATTATTATTATTCCCAGTGAAACTTGCATTTGCGATGACAATAAACAAGTCACAAGGGCAGTCGCTGGAAGCATGCGGCATAAATTTAGAAATGCTTTGCTTTTCACATGGCCAGCTCTATGTGGCGTGTTCCCGTGTTGGAAAATCTTCCTCACTGTTTATTTACGCCGCGGAACATAAAACGAAAAATATCGTGTACCGTGTAGCCCTAAACTAAATATGTACTAAAAATATATATTTTCGAGACTCGATTAAAACTAATAAAATTGAATGAGAATAGTACAAACTTAATTTTATTAAATTGTCAACAAATCCTGGACACGATGTGTCAGCATTATTGAAAAGAGTAGCATTTTTCAAGCAATTAAATTCAAAACGCATTAATGTACCCTCGAAAAAAATGTTCATCAGGCAAGTTCTGGCAAGTCACTTCCGAGTAAAATTTGTAAAAATTTTGTCAAATTAGGTACGGAAGGTATTTTCAACAAAATTTCACTCGGAAGTAAATTGCAGAACCTGCCTGTATATCATGTTTTTTTATTTAAATTTTTTATCAAAAACAGTTGAAAAAACTCAGCAATAATTTTTTCTTCATTATTTTTCAATATTGGGAATTTGTCAAGGACAAAAAAGGCGGTATTTAAAGTATACAAAATGAAATAAGGAAAAATCGTTCATATTCTATTAAAACCAATACCGGTGTAATTTTTTAAATGAAAAAAAGTCTATTTTGGGCAGAACGAAGTTTGCCGGGTCAGCTAGTAGAAGTGTATAAAACTCATTAGTTATGATTCAATTGAAATTAATGAATAAAAATAAATATTTTTCTAGACATATAAAGAATATTTTCAGAATTCAAAAAAAAAAAAAACATAAAATGTCAAATAAATTCTATTTGAATTGTAATATCAAACTGTTTAATTTGTATAAGCAAACTTTAAACTTAAATCAGATTCTTTATATTCTTACCACTGGATCGTTTCCAAGCTGAGAAATATTTCAAAGCTTTATATACTATTATATAACTAAATTTATGTGCCTGTGTGCAGGGGCGCGTGGATCCGCGCCTGCATGTGTGTATGTATGTTACCTATTGTATTAATGTATATGTATATCCTGTGTGAACTTGGGTTTGTTTTCATGTGCGTACATTTACAAACATGGTTTTGCATGACAATGCATTTCATGTTCAATATACGCAATGTATGTATGTTCAATATATTTGAACATAGATATTATACATATATATATATTTGAACATAAATATTAGTGGACATACAGTCCACAGTTTTTATATAATTCTTATCTTTAAAATTATATTTAAATTTTCATTAATTTTATATATAAGTATATTTACGTACGTATTGCAATTTCTTTAAACTTTTTTTATCTACATAAATAGGATGTGACGAGCCCCTTAAGCATTTGTGGACGGCTCAATTGCCGGTTCGAAGATGCTGCATTTCTAGATGCGTTAACAGGCAGAAAACGCTTTACAAATTTCCGAAAGAGAAAGATGTTCGAGAAAGTTGGGCAAAGGCTTGCAACTTATTTGTGTCGCCTTCCGATAGTCTTTTTATTTGTCAAAATCATTTCGATTCGCAGTACGTTACCAAATTCAAACTATTGCCTGTGGCTTTTTCCTGTTTCAGATTAGGTTCAGCACTAAGTCGTAGCTCGTCTAGTGCCGACTCTATTTGGGTGTGCCCGCCCGTTTCTAAAACTTATGGTCGTCCTGAGGTAGCTGTAGGAAGTAAAGAAGAGAAGGACGACATAACTTTGAGGGAATTCGAAACATTTTCAATTTTAGAAGAAAAGAGATTAGAATTAGAACCCCAAAATGACGACGTAGGCTGTGCATTAAATAGTCGTGAACGATTTCCTCGATCGGCACGTTACTATCAAAGTAATGCGCTTAAATTGAATAAGAAGATCAGAGAGTTGAAGTATATTATTAAAGACTTGGAATAAAGGTACTGTTGAAGATAGTCGTTTACCTAACACTATGCATGTCATTATATTATTTACGTCATTACATTCTTTACATACTGTCATTCTCACATTTACATGTATAAGTATTAGTTATTACTTTGTTCTTTAATTCTTCTTGTAATATAACATTTTCTTCTGGATTAAAACCTCGTGGAGTGAACATCAACTTTTAGTTTGTCTCTAAATATATACTTAATTATCTCTGCAATCCTATCAGGTTATGGGCCCAGGATCGCAAATTTGTTTAAATTTTGAGAGTCTGTAAGACTAATGAGTGATATTGAGAATTCAGAAGCGTTTTTGCCAAAAATTGAAATCAGTAAAGCTAGCAGGTGCTTTGATACGGCTGACGTAATGGCTACGGTTACTTCGTCAACATCTTCTCGGATCGAGTTGCATTCCAAGGACAATTTCGACACTTGGAGCACGCAAGTGGAAGCATTGCTGACTAAAAATGATTTGTGGGAGTACGTAAGTGGTTCTAATTTTTTTTTTTTTTTTTTTGTTTTTTTATTGAAACGTAATAAATGTGGGGTTTACATTTCATTGAAATTGCAACTAGTGATAAATTTAAACTAACAAGCAATATTTTTCGCAATGTATGAACAAAACAATAAAAGCTGTAATAGCAAGCTTTCCTTTTTTAAACTAAATTTTATAACTAAATATAATGATATTTGTTACTTTCTCAGATTGGTAATAGATCATGAAACGTTGTTCTTTTCAGTCTGCGCCTGCTATTTCTAGCCTCTCCTAGTTTTCGGGCTTCACTGTTTATATGATTTTGTAACCTTTCTGCATGTTCCGATGCTGTTTCGCGAACGACTTCCCGAACCATTTTTAAATGAAGATCACGGTGCAGATCCGAATTTCGTATGTACCACGGCGCATTTACCATTTTTCGCAGAACTTTGTTTTGGAATCTTTGAACCGCTTCGATGTATAACGGGGCAGCGCATCCCCATAGTTGAATTCCATATGTCCAAATAGGTTTCAAAGTTTGGTTGTAGACTAGGAGTTTATTTGATGTTGTTAAGGGTAATTTCTTGCCGATTAACCAGTTTATTTTGTGGTATTTTAGTTTTAGTTCTGAAACTTTTTTTTGTATATGCTCCCTCCAATTCAACTTTGCATCCAACGTCATACCAAGATATTTCACCGAGGTGGAATACGGGATTACTTCGTTTCCAATATGTAATGGGATGTATGTAGCACTTTTGTTAGTGAAGTTTACATGGATAGACTTCAACTCGTTTAAAGTAATGTACCATTTCTGTGTCCATTCTACGATTTGATTTAGTGAAGATTGCATTCTGTGCGATGACTCAGGTATCATCTGCAAATGTGGCGATTGCGCAGTTTGGCGGCGTAGGCATGTCGCTAGTAAACAAAATATATAAGATTGGTCCCAGGACACTTCCTTGGGGTACACCTGTTTTTATCGGCTGTAACGTAGTATATGCTTGACCCTGCTTGATTCTGAAGTAACGGTTGCTCAGGTAAGAGTCAATTAGTTCGGTTAGATACTGAGGAAAGTGAAGTCTTAATTTATGAAGTAAGCCATGGTGCCATACTCTATCGAACGCCTGCGATACGTCAAGAAAAACAGCTGTGCAATTGTGCTTTTTTTCAATCGCATCTTCAATTATGCTCGTTATTCGATGAACTTGATCGATTGTGGAATGTTGAGATCTAAATCCAAATTGATGAATGGGTATAAGTTCCTTTTCTTCAATTACGTTCTGAAGTCTTCTTATGATTACAGCTTCAAGTAGTTTGGATAAAATAGGCAACAGTGAAATTGGACGATATGATGAGGCTTCATGTGCACTTTTGCCAGGTTTTTGTACCATAATAATTTCAGATACTTTCCATGACAGTGGGACGTATCTGAGATTTAAGCAAGCGTTTATTATCACCGTAAGCTTTGCTATTGCTTTTCGCGTTAGGTTTTTTAGTATATCAGCAGTAACCAAGTCGAAGCCGGGAGCCTTTTTTGGTTTAAATCTACTTTTAATAATATTTTCAACTTCTTTATTTGTTGTTGGTTGGATTTCACTCACGTATTGCGATTCTTCCAGCTGTGGTAGAGTACCATTGAACGCAAAAGGACTAAATGTTTTAGTTAGCTTCTCTGAGAAAACTTTCGCTATTTCTTCGTCGCTTCTGGCCCAGGATCCGTTTGGCTTTCTGACGGGTGCCTTCGACAATATTGGTTTCCTATCATTTTTTATAGCTTTCCAGAGGGAATAATCCGTATGTTTGTTTGGCGTTAATTTTTCAATATAATTATAAATATTTTGATTTGTAAATAACTTTATTTTAGAGCTGAGAATCTTAGTTAAATTGTTTAGTTCTGTTTTATACTGAGGAAATCGCGTGATTTGCCATTTTTTACGTAGTTTTCTCTTTTTCTTTATGAGTTCCAAAATATCGGAAGGATATTTAGTATAAAAGTTTTTTTGTTTAGGAACAGGAGTACTTTTCCAAGCCGATTCTTGAATAGTTTTCGTAAATGTATGAACTTCATCTTCTAATATATCTTTAGTGGTTATATTTACTTTACAATCAATATTTTTGTCGAGCATAACTTTGAAATACTCCCAGTCCGTATGTCTATTAGAGAGATAAGGTGGTATGTCGATTTCTTGTAGATGGCCATTTAAGATTAGGTATACTGGGGAGTGGTCCGAATTTAAGTCCAAGCCATTTTCCATGGTAATGAATTTCTTAGATATTTGTCGAGTGATGAAAAAGTCGATCAGGTCAGGTAGTTTTCGTGTGTCGGAAGGCCAGTAAGTCGGCTTGCCAGTAGACATAAAATCGCATCCAGTAGCCATAGCAGCTTTAAATAGCTCTCTTCCCTTCGGTGTCGTAACTCTTGAACCCCATTGGGAGTGCTTTGCGTTAAAGTCACCACCCATGATGAATTTTCCATGGTGTTTTAGTATAAGTTCCTTGTACAAGTCCATTTTGATATTGTGTCTAGGTGGGCTATATATCGCGGTAATACTTATTCTTCCGAAACTAGATTCGACCGATATGGTCGTGGTTTGGAATTCTGGGACACTTATATTAATATAAAATAAGACAAATATCAATTTTTTCTATATGGAGTAATGCCTCTAATTCTTTTCTTCGTTTGAACAAGCCATTTGCATTCCATATCATTATTTTTATCGGTTTCATTTTTGCGCTTTACTTGCACTTTGCTGTCGCTCTAGTTTAGTTAGCCGTTCGTGGGTAAGTTTACCTTGCTCTTCTAGCTTATTAAGCTTTTCGAGAATTATCGAGAAATTATAGGTAATATCACTAATGGAATTCGAATTTGTATCGTTTGCAGACGTGTGCTGTTGAATTTGACCTTTGGTTATGCTGGCAAATGAGGGTTTTCCAGATTGCTGACTTACATTAGTAACTTCCTTCTGAGGAGCAGTAGAAGCAGTTGCACTTAAGCGTTTTGGTTGTTGATGCTCTTTATTTTTCTCGGTCGCGTTTTTAATTTTTTGAAGTTCTTTTGCCACTTCACATCCCCTATAGTTCGCAGGGTGATTCTGATTGCAGTTGCAACATTTTGGCGGTAGTTCGGCAGGTTTTGTGCAACTAAGAGTTGTATGATTTCCGGCGCACTTCACACACCTTGGTGGTTTACAACAGTAATTTCTGGTGTGACCGAATGCCTGACAGGACTTACACTGCGGTACCAGATTCGATGGCTTAATGGGTTCGAGTTTGACGACAGAGTTTAAAATATGTTTGATTTCATAAATTTTCTTTATGTTCTCTGTGGATTCGAAGCATACGATAAACATATTTAATGGATTTTTTGTTTTGTATTGAAGTTTATTTATGACTTTTGTAACTTTAAATCCCTGCCTTTGAAGATCTGAAACAATGCTTTCCGGCTCACATGAGTGATGAAGGTCTTTAACCATTACGCGTATATCCCGCGATTGCTTGTCCTCGTACGAGTACCAGGAAATTTGCGATTTGTTTAATTTACTTGTAAGTATTCTATAATCTGAACTGTCAGAAAGGTTTATTTTACATGAACTTTGGCCAATAAGCTTAAGTGTGTAAGAATTTTTAACTTCTGCGTTTATCAAAGAACGCATTAAGGGTTGATTAAAATTTTCTGATATTATGATTGGCGGAGGGCGATGACTTACTTTTATATCTTTTTTATCTTTTGTTGTATTATCCGGACTCGGAGACTTCAGCGTTACTTCCGGTGAAGAATTCGCTTTGCGTTTCTTAGTCTCCCTACTTTTTTTCTTTTTTAATAACCAATTTGTTTCATTTTCAAGCTCTTCTTCGTCTGTTTCGGCTACAAAAGTCGATTTTGGTGAAGAAGAAGGCGTTTCATTGGTAAATTTGATTAGCGATTTTCTTAAATTTTCATTTTGGATTTTAAGTGTCGCATTTTCATTTTTTAGCTCATTGTTCAATGCTTCTATTTTTTTGATACGTTCTAATTTGATGCCGGCAGAGACTGACACTGCAGCAAGAAGCGCTTGGTTGAAAGCTGACAAGAAAGCTAAAGCAGATTTGGTTTTGTCAATTCAGCCATCCGAACTAAAGCAAGTCAGGGGTTGTGAGACTTCGCGGGAAGTTTGGCTGAAACTAGAATCGATTTATGCGTCAAAAGGACCAGCACGAAGTTAGATGAAAGCGATGACGTGAAAGAGCACATGGCGAAATTTTTCGATGCGGTAGATAAGTTGGAGAGCATGAATGTACAGATAAACGGTGATCTGTTATGTATTATGCTATTGTATAGTTTACCATCTACTTATGAGAACTTTCGGTGCGCAATCGAATCACGCGATGCGCTTCCATCAGCTGAGGTACTGAAAATAAAAATAATAGAGGAGAGCGAAGCACGTAAGCAATCGGCTGGTAATATAGTAATGGCTATGGCTGCAAAATCACATGTGCAAGATAAGCTGAGTAGGAAAAAGTTCATAAAGAATAAAAGAGAATTCCGATGCTTTAAGTGCGGCGCATTAGGGCACAAGGCGAGCTCTTGTTCTGTTAGGTGTAATAATGGTGTTCACGGAAAAGATTCCAATAATTCCAAACATTTGGCATATTGTGTTGATGGAACGTATGCAGCATATCATTCTGCAAAAGAAGACAAATTTCTTGGGGATATGCGTGGAAGACGAACTTGGGTATTGGATAGTGGATGTACTGCTCATTTGTGTAGTGACGAGTGCATGTTTATGACCGTGGAAAAATCATCCAAAGTTAAGTTGAATTTGGCAAGTCAACAGGCGTGTGCAGATGTACGAGGTGAAGGTGTGATAAATTTGTCAGTGACAGGCGCAGATGGCCAGCGAGTAGTTGAGTTACAAAATACGTTGTTGGTTCCGGAACTGCGCACAAATTTAGTTTCGGTGGCAAAAATTACTAACAAGGGACATAAAGTGACATTTACCAAAGATGGAGCGTTTGTATCCAACGCAAGTGATGAAATTACTTTGATTGCTGATCGCATGGGTGATTTATATTATATCAAAGAAAGCAGCGAGTGTGCTTCTATTCAGGCGAAGTGCTCCGAACTGTTGAAGTGGCATTATCGCCTGGGTCATCTTAACGGGGCTGATTTATCAAAATTGGTAAGAGATGGAATAGTTCCTGTCTCTGATATTGGCGAGGTGAAGCAACTGATGCAATGCGAAGTGTGTATATTAGGCAAAATGTCTGCGTTACCGTTTAATAGAGGCAGAGTGCCTTGTTCAGAACCAATGAGAATTATACATTCTGATGTTGTGGGACCGTTCAGAGAATAATCCATTGGACGAGCTCGATATTTTGTCACCTTTATAGATGATTGTACAAGGTGGTGCGAAATATACTTACTAAGGCAGAAGTCTGACGTTTTCGAAGCATTCAAGATGTACCAAAGCTTCATGGAAAGACAGACTGGGTTTAAAATTAAATGTTTGCAGTCCGATAATGGACGTGAGTATCTAAATAATGATTTTGATAAGTATCTTTCAGAATGTGGCATAGCTCGTCGGTTAAGTGTTCCCAGGACGCCTCAACAGAATGGAGTCGCAGAACGAATGAATATAACACTGCTGGACATGACTAGGTGTTTGTTATTGCAGTCTGGCCTCAGTCATACTTTTTGGTCAGAAGCTGTGGCATCTGCTTGCCATATAAGAAACAGATGTCCATCCCGAACGTTAGGTGGGAAATCGCCTTATGAATGTCTAAATAAGGTAAAGCCAAGTGTTAAACACTTCAAGTCGTTTGGATCAAAGGTAATGGTGCTTGATAGAATACCAGATAAAAATAAGCTGGCGCCTAGATGTCAAGAAGGTGTGTTCGTTGGGTATCCCAGAGACACAAAGGGTTATCGAGTGGGGATACCGAAAGCGCATAAAGTCGTATGTGCACGTGATGTCCGGTTTGTTAGCGAACATCAACTGATTTCGAATCCAATAAATGAAGCAAGTTATCTGCTGCTACCACTTAAAATTCCTGAAGAGAATTACAGTAATTGTCATAAATTTGTAGATTTTTCTCATTCTCAAACCGATGGAAATGGAATTAGCGAACCAACAGCAGTTGCGGATTGTGAATTAGAAGAAATTCGGAGAGCGCCAGGTAGGCCAAAATTGATGCGAATGGGAAATAGAGGAAGACCGCGAAAAGTTTTTCGTAGTCGTGTTAATTCACAACCATCACAGAAAACGGCACATTCAGAGAGCGACAACGATAGTGCAGGAGACGATGTTGTGTTTGCTGGTATGACTGAGGTTAGCTTACAAGATGCTTTAAATGGACCTGAGAGTGATGAATGGCGCGACGGATTGGAATGTGAAGTAATTAATATTATTAAAAATGACACATGGGATATTGTTCCGGTCGATCACAACAAAAATATAGTGGGATGCCGTTTTGTTTTGACAAATAAGTATGGGTCAGACGGTAAGATCGAGCGACGCAAAGCGCGTCTTGTAGCCAAAGGGTACGGTCAAAAATATGGTATAAATTATACTGACACTTATGCTCCAGTAGCACGTTTAGAATCGATTCGGTTATTACTTGCATTGTCGGCTCATTTTAATCTCACTATCTGGCAGTTTGATGTTGTAAGCGCATATCTGAATGGAACGTTGAACGAAAAAGTGCTCATGAAGGTACCAGACATGCTATATGATATTTTGCAACGAATAACAATGAAATTTGATAAAAATTGCGACGTTGGCATTATAGCATCAAAAATGATAAAAGAACTAAACGAAGGAGGTAATGCATGTCGACTTAAGAAAGCTCTGTATGGCCTTAAGCAAGCTGGTAGGCAGTGGTATGCCAAACTTAAATCGAAGTTGATAAGTATGGGGTTAAAGCCCACTGAAAATGAAACGTGTTTATTTTATGGTTATTTTGAGAATAACTTAGTTTTACTCCTTGTATATGTAGACGATCTACTTATTGCGTCACGTGAAGTGAATATTATTCACAAATTAAAGCAACAACTTTTGAAATATTTTGACATTAAAGCCCTGGGTAGAGCAAAGTATTGTCTTGGACTAGAGATTAACCAAATGGATGGTAAGATTACTTTAAAGCAAAGTGGCTACATAAAAGTATTATTAAGGAGATTTGGAATGAGTGAGTGCAACCCGGTTGCTACACCTTCAGAGTTAAAGATAAATTCAGTTGAAAATAATTCAGTTGATAAACTCTGTCCATATCGTGAATTAATTGGAGCTCTAATGTATGTGTCCATCGCATCAAGGCCAGACATAGCAAACACCGTGTCAAGACTAGCGCAGTTTGTCACGAATCACTGCCAATAGAAGCTTTCTGTATCAAAAATCCGATTTACAGCTAGTTGGGTACGCTGATGCTGATTGGGGAGGCTGCACAACTGATCGCTATTCATACACGGGATACGTTTTCTTGCTCAGCGGTGCTGCGATTAGCTGGAAGTCACAAAAACAACGCACAGTCGCTCTTTCGTCCACAGAAGCTGAATATGTGCGCTTGGCGGAGTCAGCAAAAGAAGCAGTGTATTTGCGTAGTCTCCTAAATGAGATTGGTTTACAAAAACTCGCTAATGTAATAATTTATGTGGACAACAGAGGTGCGCAGTGTTTGGCTAATGATCCCGTTTTTCATGCGCGTACCAAGCACATTGATATCAAACATCATTTTGTGAGAGAGTGCATTAGCGCAGGGTTATTTTCATTGAGGCACGTATCTTCTCAAGAGATGACTGCGGATGTGACGACGAAACCATTGACGCGAGCAAGCCACGAGAGATGTCTTAACGGACTTGGTTTGTCCACCGAATGACCTGCATATTGAAGGAGCGTGTTGAAGATAGTCGTTTACCTAACACTATGCATGTCATTATATTATTTACGTCATTACATACTGTCATTCTCACATTTACATGTATAAGTATTAGTTATTACTTTGTTCTTTAATTCTTCTTGTAATATAACATTTTCTTCTGGATTAAAATCTCGTGGAGTGAACATAAACTTTTAGTTTGTCTCTAAATATATACTTAATTATCTCTGCAATCCTATCAGGTACCAAGACCTTAGTACATGTGCAATAGTTGCGGATGTAAATTAAAGCAAAGATGCTGTAACTTTCGCTAGGATGATCGTCGCCAAGCTTACTATTTTCAGTGACGATGAAAGGGCATTGGCACAAAACATTAGTTACATGTCCAATAAATCCTATACCAAGCAAGAGCTCTCTTTTGCGATGGCGCCCCATAAAGTATGTTGCCCCTGGGTTCGATGTCAATGTCTTGGGAAATTTAGAGAAAATTTCAAAGAAAATGTCCGTTTTAGAACGAAATTGCGTTCTATTATTTGATGAAATATCAATTAAGACCGACCTAACATACAATAGAGTAAGGGATGTAATTGATGGGTTTATGGATTATGGGGAAAGCCATAGTGAAATGAAATTAGGTAGTAAGTGTTGTTTTTTCATGATAAAAGGTTTGAGTTCCAATTGGAAATATGTGTTTTCCTATTATATTTCCAAAAATGGACTTTCTACATTCAAATTAGAAGAAATTTTGAATGAGAACATCACAGCACTAAAGCCAATTGGTCTAAACGTAAAAGCTTTAGTCTGAGATCAAGGGCACGCTAATATTTCAGTCATGAATTATTTAAAAATTTCTGAAGAAAAACCCTTTTATTTGCACAAAGGTTCCAAGATGTATTGTTTATATGACTATTGCCATCTTTTTAAGTCCGTCCGAAACACATTTATGAAATATGATATTTCAACTCCAGATGGAATAGCTAGCTCTGAATTTATAAAAAAACTTTACTCCATAGATCAGGACAATACATGTTTCAAGATATGTCCAAAACTCACGGAGGCCCGCGTATATCCTAGCGTTTTTGAAAAAAATGTCCGTAAAACGTGCAACCCAAGTTCTGAGCAATTCGGTTGCGGCTGACATTGAAATGGCCGATAGCCAAAATTTATTCGGCTCCGACGTATATATAAAAAAATGTGCAAAGCCTACGCAGTTATTTGTAAAAAAAAATGAATGATCTATTCGATGATCTAGACTGCAAAAATTTTGTTTAAAAAAATCCTTTAAAATTTCCGCTATTGAAAAAGGAAGGTCCAACGCCTCTTTGATTACATTAACTATTTGACATCAATAAAACTTCCGAACATGGCTCATAGTAGGTGTATAGGTGGGTTCTGTTCCACAATTGTTGGAATGATTCAGTTGAGCCAAGAATTATTCAGGGAACAAAAGGAATTAAGTTATATATTCCTTGGGAAACTGAATCAAGACGCGTTGGAAAAATTTTTTTATAGAGTCCGGGCTAGTTCGGGTATCTATATCCATCCGTCTGCCAATGAGACACAATAGTCGTTTAATATCGATGAAAATATTGAGGCAACATTTTCAAGATAAGGGGGCTAATGAGGATGAGGATGATGATGACATAAATTTAGATTCGAACGTAGGCCCCGAACATCGTCATCTAGATGTACAGGGAAACGAACAGGAATCTGAGCAACTCGACCTGGAATCTTTCACTATTCTAGACGAAAATTTTGTTGAAGAGGACGACAAAGCTGACGTCCAGATCAAGCGGTATTACACTGGCTATGGTATTTACCAAAAAATTCTGTGTAAAATCCATTGTGAAAAATGCACCAAAGCAATAACGAAGACACGAAGTGATTTATCGCTTTATTCGGAGGCCCTAATCAAAGCGAAAAATTATAAGGATGACGCGGATTTAAGGTAGTCAATCCAAGTGATAGGGTCTTCGAAGTGTGTCGACTGCAGATGACGTGGTACGTCAACCTCTTTAACAAATATGCTCACTGTTAAAATGTTCGTAGTCTGATGTTGTCCGCAATTAAAGAAAAAACGGAAAATGTTTTTCCTGAGTGGTTTGAACCAACCGATGAGTGTTTTACTCATAAAATTAAGTTGTTAGAATACTTGGTAACGGTACTGTTATTCAAAAACTTGAAATGGTTAGTAAAAGAAGAAATTAATAATGAACGATATCGGAAGCGCGAAATAAACTAAATAAACTAAAGTAAGTTGCAAGTCAAGACCGTTTGATTTAAGAACATCTTACTTTTGGGTGAGTAATGAATTTATTGAAAATATATATTTACAGGTTTTTTTATTTCAGCTTTTTCTTCTATTTTCAGGTTTATCTTGTTGTATTTTCAGGTACTTTTTTCTTCTTCTCATTTTTTTTTTCTTTTTTAGCTTTGCAACTGAGCTTAGCTTTTTTAAACACAAATGTTGTTTCCATCTTGTTTAAGTGCAACATTTGTTTTTAAAAAAGCAAGTGAAATTCTATGTTTTTTTTATATTAAGTCGTGTGAGAAATTTCCATTTCAAATGGACAATTTCGTAATTCTGCATTATAACTTCTTTAACATTTTAAACTTTTAAATTTTAAAAATCTTTAAATTGTTAATTTTAAATAATAGTAAATCAATAAAATTTGCATATAAGTATATTCAGAAAACAATAACCTTCACATTGATTTGTTTAAACTTATATAGATACATACAGACATTGCACATGGGCAAAAGCGAAATCAACCATTATTCATATACATCGTGACATGCGTAAATGGAAAAAAGCCAACAGATCATTTACTTATGAAAGAGCACATGCGTGTACAAAAACATATTGGAATATGCATAATTACATATATATACACCAAGCAGACCCTTATTTATATAAATTAAACCATTAGTTAGTGGTTTTTATTTTTAAAAAAGGGATAGCGGTCTCGCGTCCGCGTCTTTATTATAAAAATGTTGTCTTAAAACTGAATACAATTTTTACCTTAAATCTAAATTATGTAAACCTACGGTTGTACCGGGTCACGTTCCCTATAGTTAGCAGTTAATCGGATGCGCGTGTGAAGCCGCTAATATTGCTGATGCGGCGTCAGCTATTGCTGGGTTTCGAGTTTCGTACTGAGTTGCTGACCGATGGTGGAAATTGTCTGAATTGCTGTGTTAACTCCTCCCCTCTTAAATATGATCGTCCTCGATCATCAATAGAAAGATAGATCGTTAAATTTTATATAGTTTGGAATATTATGAGTTTCTTCTGGAAGGGTAACTATTTGACTCATGTTAGGTCTTATTGTCTCCTTTTCTATATATTTTATTTCATTCTTCTTTTTCCGTAATAAGATAAAAATGATTATGGTGGTAATTAAAGCTACCGATGCCAGGCTGAAAATAGATAGTGTAGCTTTCTTAAGAGAATTTATCCGCCTGATGTTGGTGAGGTGTAATTCTTTTAAAGCTCCCAATGATAACAATTCAATACGTTTTTTTTTATTGGGGCTGGTTGCAAAATTGCGGGAATGGCTTCAATTGTTTTTGCTTCGATGTTGCTAAATATTTGATTGTTAATTTTGATTGTTGAGTTGTAAAATATTATGACATGTTTTCCATTTATTTCTTTAGTTTCCCCATCGGCTTCTATTTTTCCATTAAATTTATTCAGCAATATTATTCCAGTTTTTGTTTCTTCGATTGTTGGCACGTGATTCTCGTTTGTTATGGTACATGTGGAATTTAAGCTATTTACTATTCTACTTATACAATCGTCTTTACTTAGATCTATTAGATTAATTTCTTTACAAATTGCTATCTCGTTTTTTTGAATTTTCTCATTCATTTTTAAAACCGTATATTCTATTTTTTCCTTTAAGAATTTCTTTATAGTCCGTTTTAATTACATAATTGTTTTCTTTCTTTACATGTCTTATAATTATTTTTTTAAATGTTTCATAAAAAGATAACGGAATTTTTATCATATATAAAATCGTCATATCTTTGCTTAGTACATTTATCTTTGAGAATTTCAGTGCCTCTTCGGCAGTTTTAAAAGGCATTTTTTCCTCCTTTAGTTTATTAATAGAAAATTTAACTTCATAATTGCTTAAAAGTATTGAGTTTATTATATTTTGTTTTGCCCATTGGATGGCATATTTTATATTTATTAATTCTTCTTTGATCAATCTTATTCTGTTTTGTAAATTTATCATAATGTCTGTTATAGTGTCTTCATCCCTCTTTATGGTATTTAACATTTTATTGACAATATTTGTTATATTATTTATACGTTTTTCAAATAAATTATTAATAATTATTTGATTATTATTATTTTGGTTCAGATTATTCAAATTGTCATTTATAATATTAAGATCATTATGATCAGGAGATCCGGCGATGTATTTCCATGCCGTTCCTAATATGTCACTTGATCTCCTCTTCTTTTTGTTTTCTACCAGTTTAAGGGTATTGAGGATTTCAAAAGTTTGGGTAGTTTCATGTTTGAGGATAGGATAAAGGAAGTTATCTTTAGAGACTTGAGTGGTTATTTCATTATAAGTTTCTGTCAGGAAATGTTCGTAACGGTCTAGGTCAATGAGGTGTATTAGTCTATTGAAATGAGTTGAGCTTTACTGTAGCCCAAAATTTTTACATCTGCTAGTGAAGATGTAATCACCGTGAAGATAATTATAAATTTGGATAAATCCATTGTTCCTCAAATAGATAGTAAAGTTTTTATAAGAGACTAGCTGACCCGGCAAACTTCGTTCTGCCCAAAATAGATTGTTTTTTTTTATTTCAAAAATTACACCAGTATTGGTTTTAATAGAATATGAACGATTTTTCCTTATTTTATTGTGAATACTTTAAATACCGCCTTTTTTGTCCTTGACAAATTCCCAATATTGAAAAATAGTGAAGAAAAAATTAAAATAAAAAAACATGATATATAGGCAGGTTCTGCAATTTACTTCCGAGTGAAATTTTATGGAAAATACATTCCGTACCTAATTTGACAAAATTTTTACAAATTTTACTCGGAAGTGACTTGCCAGAACTTGCCTGATGAACATTTTTTTCGAGGGTACATTAATGCTTTTTGAATTTAATTGCTTGAAAATGCTACTCTTTTCAATAATGTTGACACATCGCGTCCAGGATTTGTTGACAATTTAATAAAATTAAGTTTGTACTATCCTCATTCAATTTTATTAGTTTTAATCGAGTCTCGAAGATATATATTTTTAGTACATATTTAGTTTAGGGCTACACGGTACACGATATTTTTCGTTTTATGTTCCGCGGCGTAAATAAACAGTGAGGAAGATTTTCCAACACGGGAACACGCCACATAGAGCTGGCCATGTGAAAAGCAAGACATTTCTAAATTTATGCCGCATACTTCCAGCGACTGCCCTTGTGACTTGTTTATTGTCATCGCAAATGCAAGTTTCACTGGGAACTGCAAACGTCTGAATTGGAATGGCAAATCTGTTGAAGTTAATGAAATTCGGGGAAGTAAGCATTCCTCTCCCTTGAACGGGCTTTTCAAAATGCTTGCCACTATTAAATTGTCCATTAGCTTGGTCACAATCAGTCGAGTACCATTGCACAGTTTGGGAGCATGAAGATTCCGTAGCATAATAACTACAGACCCAACTTTGAGACGCAAATTATGAGGCGGCATTCCAGGCGGCATCAAAGAGTTTAAGAACTCCACTGGGTAATTTACTACCTCGTCTTCATTTTCAACGCGATCGACTGATTTATATGACCGCAGATCTCCCGGAATTTGATTTTGAATCGTCCAATTTAAGTCGTTGACATCCATATTTTTTGCTGCTAAAATTGCGCGCGTGCTTAACCAATCGTAGTTACCATAATTTTGAGCAATATTTGGATATACACTACTGTTTAGTTCATATTTATTAGATGTGAATTGGCAAATCGTACTTGGAATCGATATTAATCCACTTATCCATTCCCGATTCGCAGCAGCTCTTTTAAAAAAACCGCCGCAGTTCTATCATTTTGCAGCAAAACTCGCATATTCATGGTCAATGAAATGGTTTTAACAAACCTCCACAAATGCGATGACTTCAGACATGAGTTTAGCTCATCCGCCGCTGTTGATTTTGGAATCACGCGAAGTGTTTGTCTAAAGTCGCCCGACAGCAATATCATCACTCCTCCAAAGCAACGATTATTGTTGCGCAAATCTCTCAGTGTTCGATCGAGTGCTTCTAATGATCGTTTGTGGGCCATTGTGCATTCATCACATATGATTAACTTACATTTTTTTAAAACTTGTGCCATTGCTGATTGCTTTGAGATATTGCAAACAGGACTTTCGTGCATTTGCAAGTTTAATGGAAGTTTTAATGCTGAATGTGCCGTTCTTCCACCTTCTAACAGTGTTGCAGCAATCCCGGTGGATGCAAGAGATAATGCAATATCACCTTGACCACGTATTGCTGCTGGTATTAAAGACAATAGGAACGTTTTGCCGCTCCCGCCGGGCGCATCAAGGAAAAATATGCCACCTTTCCACTATCTACAGCATTTATTAGCTGATTGTACGCACTGCTTTGCTATTCATTCAACAGTGAAACATTTGTTTGTACTTGTTGTTGCAAGTGAGTTATATCGTAAGCACGCTCGCGTTCCAATTCGCGACTCACTAAATCCCTTGTTTGACGACTTGGTGCCGGCATATGAACTTCAATCAATAGTTTTCCACTCATAAGTAAACATAAATCTTCAATAAGGACTAATGCTTCATTGTAGATGTCAGCGTTCATTTGTAAGTCGACATTTCTCGTCGCCAATCGCAGGCGATGCAAAATATCTTCTGCCATCTTATGTCATCTTTGTACGAACCCCAAATAATAGACGCGGGTTTGAAGGCTGACATGTCGAAATTATAATAGCGAAGAAGCTATTGTATCCGCTAGCGTTTGATTCCAGTGACTGTCGTGTTCAAGCAATTGCAATTGTTGACATGCTTCTCGAAATGTTGCACAAATGGTACCATCTACAGTCCTCAGTGATTCAAATGAAGTTGAACCGCGTACATTAATCAAAAGCAAACGTAGGTAAAAGCAATCATCGTTCTTTGGCTGGAACGAGTAAAGCAATGTTCTCGCGAACGGATCACTGGCGTAAGTTGCAAAGAAACTTGTTAAAGTGGTTGCTGGTGGTATTTCCGTTCGCTGTATTATGTTCTCTGCGTTGAAATAATCTCGCTGGCCATTATCCAAATGAGCTGCCAGATGCACAACAGTAGGATTGCGTTCATGAATTGCAAATGAAAATATTCTCCAGATTGCTTCATTGCAGTTCACATATCTGCCCATTTGAAATTTGCAAACTTTCATCTCGTTCAACGCCAATAACCGCCATATCGCTTCCTTTCGTGACATATTTGCAAACATACTTAATTGATTTTATTGAACTGCAATACTCAACATTTATATGTGTTTTGAATGTCTTAGACAAAATTGGCGAATATGGAACGATCCATGTGTTATTAACCACGAAATTCTTTCCTTTCAATTGAGTGATGAATGTTCTGCCATTGTCAGCGGGTGAGCGACGCCGATAGAGAGGGTATCCGTCGTTTCCAGTTTGAGTTTCCGAAATAAAAGCACGGGGATAGCGTTTTTTGCATTTACTGTCCGACATACAAACCGAAGATGAATCGTGTTCTCCGCGTGGCCCATGAACCATATTGGCCATCACCACTTCGTGCAACTCTGGATCTATTTCAACATCAGGAATTTCGGCGGAAATGATGTCATCAATTTGGTCAGGTGTAATTTTCTCCACCATCCAAAGAAGAATGTGTGCGTGGGGCAAACCTCTCTCCTGCCACTCCACAGAGTACATCCAGCATCGAACAGTGCCATATATACGTTGTTTCGTAATAAAGTCCATCAAACATCTGAGTTTTTGTTTAAACACGCGTGCTGTAACGTCGTGGCGATCGCTTAGTGATTGACGGGGATGCAATAGATTCGTAATGTCTGGCCATTTTGGATTGCAAGTAAATGTAACAAACAAATCCGGCCGTCCATAATTGCGCACGTAAGTCATCGCATCCTGGGAGTACTCATGCATGTGTCTAGGACTGCCAATATATGTCGATGGCAAAATATAGAGTCGACCAATATCTGTAATATCCGCATCACCATTCATTGCAACTCTTAAGTGAATATACTCTTCAGATCGCAACTTCGACTGATTGTATCGCATGTAATTAAGTCGTTCTGTCTCAACTTTAACGTACATGTCAACTGCATACTGTTAAAATAACCGCCCATATCTCAGTAAGCGGTTGTCATAGTTTTGGCGAATCATCATTCGATATGCGTAAAACTTCATTGAACTGACTTTTTTATTTGTCTCGACACCTAAAAGCTTAAATTACCCATATGAAGTAGCAAACAAAATTTTTTTTTACTAACTATTCACCGGATTTGTCATGTTATATCCTAAGTGATATCCGTCTTCTTCACGGCAGAACTTGAGCGGATATTGCAATGCGTCGTAAGACCGATGTGTCTCACTTATCCATTTTAGTGCGTTTTGATTTCTACGTTTGATGACAATATAACTCGACTGCAAATTTTCTCCAACAACAACAACTCATATTTCGCTAACTGTAGGTGCATTATATTTTCTTTCATGTGTCCCTGTTGGTCTTTTGTCCGCTTGTATGATTATACTATGATCATCTGTTAGCATACGTTCCAACGAAATCGCAAACAGTTTAATGAGGCCATTGTGTTCGTGTAACACTTGCTGCAATTGTTCGATTATTTCTCTTTTCGTTGTATTGAAGATAGCACAACGCCGATTTACTTCATCATGTGAATCTCCCAGAAAGAAAATTTAGGGGATATTTGTGTTCTTGATCTAGGGTGCCGCAACAGCGATCCAGCGAGATGAAAAATTTGCCCAGGAACCTGTATAATTGGAGGAAAGCTCTATAGTTTCTGTCGAATATTGTTTGGCAAAAATACCTTAAACGTTGGATTCTAGTTTTGTTCATTTACAATTTCACCGCCAAACGACGTCATTTGAAAACAATCGTTGTACATTTTAGTGTGCTTTAAGAAATGGCTCGAGTGAGGAGATTCACCGTAAAGCAGCTGGAACAATTGCTGTGGTGGTGGAAGCAATTCTGGCAACTTAACCTTTCCCCCGGCGCAACATAACCCTGGCGGTTCATTTTTAAATTTGAATGCATTGCAATATTGGCAAACTACTGACATCTGACCGATTTGAGCAGATGCGCTATATTGAATGTTTGGATCATATCGAAAACCTGCCCGTTCAATGTTCACAAAAGAAAGATGTTGCCGCTTTTGTCGTCGAATAATCGCATATTGTGACCTTACTTCATCACTTTGACGAGCACGAACTTCCCTTCTCCTCGATCGTTGTTGCTGATTGTGAACTTCCTTTCTTCTCAATCGTTTTTGCTGATTGTATATTTGGTTGACATCTTCTAACTGGTGCGTGCTATTCTCCAGCAGTCTATTTCGTGGTGATACCCTCTCAATAACACTTTCCCTTTGACGTGCTCTGCTATTTCGTGTTCTCCCTGCGGCCTGGGAACTCCGAGAAGTGTTACCAAACGTACTGATTCTTGGCATCGTAACAAATATCTAATTGGAAATAATCGTTCATTTGCATAAAGTTCATATAAGGTTTTACGGACCATTTACTTACCTTTGAAAACTCCAAAAAAAAATGGATTAAACTAAAGAAATGTACATAAATCGGTATTCGCCAACACGCTAAATCACTTTCACTAAATAACTCACTTTTTAAAACAAAATATATCAATATATCAGTAAAGCAAGGCGCAAATTTTGGGTGTTCGATTGCAAAGCAAAACTGACGTTTAATTTAATTTGTGTTTGTTTCATAAAACTGCCATTTCCATAAACCAAAAATAGCATGTAACACAACCAAAATTACGATATAACCGCTACTGTCACCGATAATTAAACAAAAATAGCAAGAAACAACCAAAATGTGCTAGGTGGAAAATGAGATAAATATATGGTGGATTAAAAACCAAAATAAATAAAGATTATGTGGGTGGTACCACGCCCCCTTTTTCGATAACGCCAAGTTTTATGGGTGAGAATGGTGTTGTTTCCTATAGCTCTATAACAATTTTCATGTTCCTACCTTAAACCATTTTGAAGATATTCACCTTGAAAAATTCAGTTTGTATGGGAGGTGCCACGCCCCCTTTTCGGATTACCCCTTCTTTTATGTGTAGGAAGGCTTTTGATACCATATAGGTCTATACCAATTTTCAGGTCCCTACCTTGAACCCTTTCACGGATATTCTGCTTAAAAAATTTAGTTTGTATGGGAGGTACCACGCCCCCTTATTCGATAGCTCCCGGTTTTATAGGTGAGAGTGGTGTTGTTATCCTGTAGCTCTGTACCAATTTTCATGTTCCTACCTTAAACACGTTTAAAGATATTCGACTTGAAAAATTCAATTTGTATTGGAGGATGGAGTCATGTGTAGAAGTTCACGCAAGTGAGGAAAGTTCTCTGATCGCCATTCACTTGGGAGTGGCCAGAAACGATTCTTTTACATATGACTCAAGCAGCTCACGACTTCCGGTCTTTGACCAAGTATCCTCTGGGTAGCCTAAGAACATCCGTTTGAAGGCGAGCTAAAGTGAGAAGGCGAAACATCCCCTGCATAGGGTTGTGCGCTGGGTTTGGGACCCGCCACGTAAAAAAACACCCCCAATGAAAAGGAAAAAACAGCCTCGGATGAGAGACCCCCATTTTGATGACGACCACGGCAAACGAAATAAGGACTATGATTTGAGGGCATGCACCTGGAATGTCCGGTCCCTTAATTGGGAAGGTGCCGCTGCCCAGCTGGTAGGTGTCCTCGTAAAGATAAAGGCTGACATCACCGCCGTCCAAGAAATGCGATGGACGGGACAAGGACAGAGACGAGTAGGTCCTTGTGACATTTACTACAGTGGCCATATAAAGGAGCGCAAGTTTTGTGTTGGATTCGTGGTGGGAGAGAGACTCCGTCGCCGAGTACTATCATTCACTCCTATGAATGAACGTCTAGCCACAATCCGCATCAAAGCGAGGTTCTTCAACATATCGCTGATTTGCGCCCACGCCCCGACGGAAGAGAAGGACGATGTGACCAAAGATGCCTTTTATGAGTGCTTGGAGCGCACTTATGAGAGATGCCCCCGCCACGATGTCAAAATCGTGCTTGGCGACTTCAACGCCAGGGTGGGCAAAGAAGGTATCTTTGGCACTACGGTCGGTAAATTCAGCCTCCACGAGGAAACATCCCCAAATGGGTTGAGGCTGATCGACTTCGCCGGGGCCCGAAATATGGTTATCTGTAGTACTAGATTCCAGCATAAGAAGATACATCAAGCTACCTGGCTGTCTCCGGATAGAAAAACCACCAACCAGATCGATCATGTTGTGATAGACGGAAGACACGTCTCCAGTGTTTTAGATGTGCGTGCGCTCCGAGTTCCTAACATCGACTCGGACCACTATATTGTTGCAGCCAAAATTCGCACCCGCCTCTGTGCAGCAAAAAACGCACGCCAACAAACACAAGGAAGGTTCGACGTCGAGAAGCTGCAATCACAACAGACAGCCGAACGATTTTCTACTCGGCTTGCACTCCTGCTCTCTGAGAGCATTCGTCAACAACTCGGTATAAGGGAGCTGTGGGACGGCATTTAAAACTCCTTACGTACAGCTGCAACCGAAACCATTGGTTTTCGGAAAGTGCAAAGGAACAGCTGGTACGACGAGGAGTGCCGTGTCGCAGCGGAGAGAAAACAGGCTGCCTACCTCGCAACGTTACGATCGACCACAACACGTGCGGGATGGGATAGATACCGAGAGTCGAAGAGGGAAGCGAGACGCATTTGTAGACAGAAAATAAAGAGGCCGAAATGCGTGAGTACGAAGAGCTTGATAAGCTGGCTGACAGGGGTAATGCTCGAAAATTCTACGAAAAGATGCGGCGGCTTACAGAAGGTTTCAAGACCGGAGAATACTCTTGTAGAACCCCCAAAGGTGATCTAGTTACCGATGCCCAGAGCATACTTAAATTATGGAGGGAACACTTCTCCAGCCTGCTGAATGGCAGTGAACACACAACAGCAGGAGAAAACGAACCCGATACCCCAATCGATGACGATGGAGCAGATGTTCCATTACCCGGGCCATGATGAAGTTCGAATAGCAATTGCCCGCCTGAAAAACAACAAAGCGGCAGGGGCCGACGGATTGCCGGCCGAGCTATTCAAACACGGCGGCGAAGAGCTGATAAGGTGCATGCATCAGCTTCTTTGCCAAATATGGTCGGACGAAAGTATGCCCAACGATTGGAATTTAAGTGTGCTATGCCCAATCCATAAAAAAGGAGACCCCACAATCTGCGCCAACTACCGTGGGATTAGCCTCCTCAACATCGCATATAAGGTTCTGTCGAGCGTATTGTGTGAAAGATTAAAGCCCACCGTCAACAAACTGATTGGACCTTATCAGTGTGGCTTTAGACCAGGTAAATCAACAACCGACCAGATATTCACCATGCGCCAAATCTTGGAAAAGACCCGTGAAAGAAGAATCGACACACACCACCTCTTCGTCGATTTCAAAGCTGCTTTCGACAGCACGAAAAGGAGCTGCCTTTATGCCGCGATGTCTGAATTTGGTATCCCCGCAAAACTAATACGGCTGTGTAAACTGACGTTGAGCAACACGAAAAGCTCCGTCAGGATCGGGAAGGACCTCTCCGAGCCGTTCGATACCAAACGAGGTTTCAGACAAGGCGACTCCCTATCGTGTGACTTTTTCAATCTGCTGCTCGAGAAAATTATTCGAGCTGCAGAACTTAATCGAGCAGGTACAATCTTTTACAAGAGTGTACAGCTGCTGGCGTATGCCGATGATATTGATATCATCGGCCTCAACACCCGCGCCGTTAGTTCTGCTTTCTCCAGACTGAACAAGGAAGCAACTCAAATGGGTCTGGCAGTGAACGAGGGCAAGACGAAATATTTCCTGTCATCAAACAAACAGTCGTCGCACTCGCGACTTGGCTCCCACGTCACTGTTGACAGTCATAACTTTGAAGTTGTAGATAATTTCGTCTATTTAGGAACCAGCATTAACACCACCAACAATGTCAGCCTAGAAATCCAACGCAGGATAACTCTTGCCAACAGGTGCTACTTCGGACTAAGTAGGCAATTGAGAAGCAAAGTCCTCTCTCGACGAACAAAAACCAAACTCTATAAGTCGCTCATTATTCCCGTCCTGCTATATGGTGCAGAGGCTTGGACGATGACAACAACCGATGAGTCGACGTTGCCAGTTTTCGAGAGAAAAGTTCTGCGAAAGATTTATGGTCCTTTGCGCGTTGGCCACGGCGAATATCGCATTCGATGGAACGATGAGCTGTACGAGATATACGACGACATTGACATAGTTCAGCGAATTAAAAGACAGCGGCTACGCTGGCTAGGTCATGTTGTCCGGATGGATGAAAACGCTCCAGCTCTGAAAGTATTCGACGCAGTACCCGCCGCGGGAAGCAGAGGAAGAGGAAGACCTCCACTCCGTTGGAAGGACCAAGTGGAGAGGGACCTGGCTTCGCTTGGAATATCCAACTGGCGCCACGTAGCGAAGAGAAGAAACGACTGGCGCGCTGTTGTTGACTCGGCTATAATCGCATAAGCGGTGTCTACGCCAGTAAAGAAGAAGAAGATGGGAGGTGCCACGCCCCCTTAATATTTTGTTCTGATTTTAAGACATGACCTGCACGTAGTAATAACAAACAAATCCCCCAAAGAAAGTATTTCATTTGGTTCAGCCGTTTTCGAGTTTTAGCGTTACAACTGTACACCATTTCATTTTTATATATATAGATTTGTGAATTATACGTCCTGACATTGTTTTAACTGTTGTTCTATTATTCTCAGATACTATTTCTTTTTTATATTTTGGAGTTAGTTTTGAACCAAGTCTTTTATTTATTTTTCATAAATAATATCTCATGAGGAATATTCTTTAGGTTCTGATCTTTTGCTGATATGGTAAGAAAGGTCTTGTTCCTGTTTTTCCTTAAGTAATATAATATTTTCGTTTCTCTGCTGATCTAACTGTTGCGGGTCGGCAAAAATTCTATTCCCAAAGAATGTGGCGATGGGTTTGTTCCTGGTTGCATTCTTGCACAAATTTGAACAATAATTCTTCGAACGTTATTCCTATGTTGTTTGCTTTTAAACATCTCATTATTTCAGAAAGTGTACTATTGAATCTTTCTACTTGTCCGTTACTAGTGCTACTATAGGGTGGTGTGGTATATACGTTGATAGAAATTTGGTCCTTTAGTAAAGTTAATATTGTGGCTGAATTGAGAGATTTTTCGTTATCTACTATTACCTGTTTTGGTATTCCCAATGAGATCATTAATTCTCTTATTGGGTTTTTTATATGTTCTATTGCTTTGGACTGTATAATTTTAACCTGTGCGTATTTTGAAAATTTATCAATGGGAAATGGTATCTCAATCGTATAGTTAACTCTGTCACCGATTAAGATGAATAGTTGATTTTTGAAGGCTTTTATGGGTGCTTCAATAGCTGGGATAAGCTGATGTGCGGAACTTTCGTCGCTATGTTCAGTAGTCTTTCCTGGTTTGTATTTCATTTCGTAATTGTACTATTCGAGGATACATTTCCATTTTTTCATTCTCCGTTATAATTTTTATTACTTAATGCATAGGTTAGGGCATGATGGTCTGTGAAAATGATTACTTTGGGTGAACCATACAAATAACTTCTGAAACTATTAAGTGCCTATATTATTGCCAGCATTTCATTTTCATTTGCGGCGTAATTTTCTTCGGCTTTACTTAGTGAACGGGATATGAATGCTATGGGTTTGCCTGATTGTTCTAAGACTGCCCCGAGAGCATAATTAGATGCATCAGTGGTGAGGTTAAAATCTTTATTAAAGTCAGGATATGCTAGAACTACTTCCTTTGAAACGAGTGAGGATTTTATTTTATTGAGGGCTTCTAGTGCTGTGCTATTGAGAGTTATCTGCTTTTTACAGGATGCATTTTTTGAAATGCGTCCATCCTCCCCTCTTACGAGCGAAGTAAGGGGCTTTGCTAATTTAGCATAATCCCTTATGAAGCGGCGGTAGTAGCCGGAAAAGCCAAAGAAAGATCTTAAGTCTTTCAAAGTTTTCGGACATGGGAAATTTTGTATAGCTTCAACTTTTGAAGGATTGGTTTTTACACCACTTGGTGAAATAATAAAGCCTAGGAACTCGACTTCATTTCGGAAGAATTCGCACTTGTCCAGTTGAACTTTCATATTTGCTTATTTGAGAGTGCGAAATTTTTGTTCAATATTTTGGAGATGGCTTTCTTCATCTTCGCCGAAAACTATTATGTCATCAATGTAGACATAGCAGATTTTACCTATATAGTTTCTTAGAATATCATCTAAGGCTCTTTGAAATATAGAAGGAGCGTTTTTCAGCCTGAATGGGAGTCGTGTAAACTCATATTTGCCATTATTGACAGAAAAGGCTGTTTTTTCAATATCAGATTCTTTTAAAGGGATTTGATGGAATCCACTTTTTAAAAGGGGAAAGTCCTGAGCTTTTCTAACGTGGAATTATTATCGACCGCGTAATGCGAACGAAATTTCTGGTTTTCTAACTTAAGACATAAGTGAAGAGCTTGAGGGAGGTCTACGGGTTCCCTCATGCCAAGAAGCCTTGGCAAATCGCCATTCAGTCCTCGAATAAAAGTGTCAAGGGCTTTGTCACGATAAGTTCGTGTGAGTAAATGGTTGGATTCAGCACCGATTTCCATGCAACCAAGTTTATTAAGAAAGAGAGATAGGTGCGAATATACCCTTTGGTAAAATTTCTGAATAGTATGGCTACCTTGAACTAATGACGTCATTCAGTACTCTAAGGTACCTACGTCCCTTTTATCGGCGTAATGTCTTAAAATGTTTGTGACCACACCACTTATAATATTGGTTTATTGTTCCAGATTCATTTCGCCAGAATTTGGAACAGGATGGGATGTTTGGGTATTGCCTGCGGTGTGTGCGTTTAGCACAGCAGGTCGTATGGGTCGTATGGGGTTGTTTGGCATAATTTTATTGGATATTTTTTGAGGATATTATTGTTTTTAGTTACATGTCCTTATCCTCTGGAGGGTCCCTTTGGTGGTGAATCGAAGAGTTGGACTGTAGTTATTAAGAACCGGAGGGTCCCCCGTTAGGTGGTGAATCTCGGCTCTTTCGTTCTTATAATTTATTAGCTGTACAAGTCGTTCTTATTTTGTTTATAGTTTATAATTCCCTGGTTTTTTAATTATCCCTTTCCACTTTTTCCAAATGCTTTATAAATTTCTTAATTTTTTAGTTAATTTATTTAATATTTCTTAATCTATATGCTTACTTATATCTAACCTCCTGGCGTAAGGGGTGTCGTCCCGTTTGCTGTTGTACTAGGGTCCCTCGTTGCGCACGTGGTGGAGGGTGCGTTTCCTTCCTATCGGATCCTAACCCTTTCAGTCCAGTGTAAGGGGACAGCTTCCCAACAGGATATCTTTGGTCCTTCGACGTTATTATTCTTTATCCTTTGGGGCTCCGGTAGCCGCTTTTGTGTATTACTCGGTATTGTAATTTTTACTCACTCGCGTAGCCTTACTTTTTAGTTTTCAGGCTTTCACTACCTTCGCGCGCGGTTCCTGCTCGGGCGCCAATTAAGCCATTAGTTTGTGGTTTTGATTTGTAAAAAAGGGATAGCGGACTCGCGTCCGCGTCTTTAATATAAAAATGTTGTCTTAACCCTCAATATAATTTTTACCTTAAGTCTAAATTAAACCTATGCTTGCACCGGGTCACGTTCCCTATAGTCAGCAATTAATCGGATGCGCGTGTGAAGCCGCTAATATTGCTGATGCGCCTCAGCTATTGCTGGCTTTCGAGTTTCGTACTGAGTTGCTGACCGATGGTGGGTGTACAAATGAGCATCCTCCCCGGCCTCAACACACACACCACATTACCACACCACATCGATTAACACTTACATCACTAACACGCAACCTTTACCACACCACATCACATCGATAAAAACTTAGATCCCCAACACGCAGCCTTCACCACACCACACGTACAACCCACATTCTATACGAGAGCAGCACACCGACACCTACACGCACATGTACATCACCCAAAGTCATACCATCCTATTCAGCGCCAACGGGGATAAAGAAGGATCGATGATCAGATTCAACCTCAGTTCGTTCTACGACATTATCAGCGATCGGTCAACTCTATCCGCCGCCATCCCCTTTGCGAAACCAACCGCGTTTATATAGTTACTTGTTAAGAATGCGTTTTCCTTTTTTAATGCAACTCGCTTAAATAAAGCCATAAACCCTTTTAAATTATTAAGTGCGCTTTTTTAATTTTGGTGAAGTGAAATAAACTATACAAAAGGTGAGTGCACTTTTCCAATATGGTCCTTCGAGCCATACAGAAAGGCACATTGGTAAATACATATGTAAATTAAAAGGTGAAGTGCAGTGACACAAAAAGACAGAAATCAAATGTGAGTGACAAAAAACAAAAACAAAAATAAAAAATAATATAAATTACATAAAATAAAGAAAATATATACATATATATATATAATACATATGTACAAAATATACAAATAAACATTGGGATACAACAACACAAAATATTTTTTAAAGTGCAATCACCCATCCAAAGAACCAAATAAAAGTGCAGTGAAGCATATTCGAGTGCGAAAACAAAAGAAAAAAAAAAGGAAAAAACGAAACAGTGAAAAGTAATATAAAACCCCCAAAAAGAACACAATAATTAAAATTTTTCTTACTCTACTAGCAGAATAAAAACGGGCGCGAAACTTAAAAAATCATTTTAAATTAATATACATATAATAAAACTAAAACTAAAAGAAACGCCAACAAACCCGAACAGGAGCGACGAGCGACTCAGCAACAGTAGGACAACAGAAAGCACACACTCACCCGATCCTGCCGATTCTGGCATACTTACATATGTATACATACATCTCCCAAAACCCTTGAGGAAAATTAAAGTGAGTGTATCCATTCCACATTTTTTATGATTATACTTGTATATAATATATGTATATATGTATGTATCGTTGCGAAAAGCTCGGCGGTAAATTCAGGTACGATATAATCGCAAAACAAAACAGAAAATAATATTTATATATACATATACTTATATATATATCAATAAATATTATTCTTTGCCATTAAAACTTACCTTCGTGTATACAATACACACAATCCACAAAACAATAAAAAATTTAAAATATATTTATTCAAGTATTTACTTGCTAATTATTCTGGCAATACCGCTACGGCTTAGTAACTGTGAGAGGGATACTTGCAAATGCAATACCGCTTCAGATTATTCAGCCGAGAGAGGGATAATTGCAAATTAGATGGACAATACCGCTTCAGCGTATTAAGCTGTGAGAGGGATTGCATCCAAAGAAGTAAGCAAAGTCAGAAAAAAGAATAAAACATAAAAAGCACGAATACAAACATACGTATATATGTACATATCCGCAAACGAAATATACATACCAAATTGTACTAGAAATAAAAAATAAATCTATTGACAATTTTTAGACACGCCTCCAAGCTGCATACGACGCAATAGTAGAAACTGATGATTCAGATCTACCTGAAAATTTCAAATCCTCGGCTTACGCCAATTATGAAAATTGCTTAGACCGGTATGAAGACACAAAAGCAGTGATATCAGACCAATTAAAATTTATTAAGTCAATTTCACCTACTCCCCACAGTAGAGTAGAGTTACCACAATTGCAAGCCCAAGAGGCAAGTTCAGGCATTCATCTCAAAGTGCCAGCGTGTGATACGGAAATATTTCATGGAGGTTATGAACAATGGCCGTCCTTTCGGGACATGTTTACAGCCGTGTACATAAACCATCCAAAATTATCACAAGCGCAAAAATTGTATCATCACCGATACAAAACTAAAGGTCATGCGGGCGTAATAGTCAAGCAGTTCGCATTGAATGACGTCAATTTTAATTTAGCTTGGGAAGCTTTAAGACAAAGATATGAAAATGAGAGAATATTAGTTGCCAAGCAAGTAACGATACTGATGAACTTGCCTAAAATTTAAAGAGAAACCAGTGAAGAATTCATCAAACTAGAATCCACTGTGTCTAAATTGTTTGTCGGTTCTATCGACACAAAATATTCCCACTCACAATTGGTCCTATTCTGGTAAACATATGTACCGCCGCATTAGGAGAAAAATCATTAAAAATGAAGAAAATGCCCAACGTGGCAACAGATGAAAGATTTCTTAACTACCCAATACGAAATTGCGGAAAGGGTAGACAAAAAAGTAGTCAGAACTAAAAACGTTCAACAAGACCTAAATCGAAGCTTCAATAAACCCCAAGCCGGAAGCAACAATCATTTAAACAGCAGCTTTTTCAAAGCACAATCGTTCACATCTGAACAAAATAAATTAACGTCATGCGAACTATGTTCTGGAGGGCATAAGTTAAAAGCTTGCGAGAAACTTAAAAAAATGAATGTAAATGAAAGGAACAACTTTGTCAGGTCAAAAAGACTCTGTACAATTTGCTTGTCCCACTCACACATTCTTAATACTTGCGAAAGCAAATTTAATTGCGTATATTGCCAAAAAATTCATCATTCTATGTTACATCTCAATAACTTTCCCAACAAATCTCATAGCAGCGCTTTTTCAAAAAAAGCCACGGGTTTAGTTGCAACAGCAACTCCCGAAAGAGAAACCCAAGAAAATTGCCAAGAGACACCACGCTGCTCAAAGGCATTAAAAACTCAAACGCTACACAGCGAAAATCATAGTAGAGTATTACTACCTACAGCAGTTGTCTCTAGCGAACATCGAGGAGAACTGTTCAAACTAAGAGTCCTAATAGACCAAGGAACGCAACGATCATTCATAGCGTCTAGGGCTAGGCTAAAAACTGCCAACAAAACATGCCAACTACGAAATTACGGGAATGGGCGGACGAGTAGTACAAAACTCAAGTAAAATCTGCCCCATTACCCTAATTTCACCCCAAGCGGATAAGCGCATTCAAGCAAATGCTATTGTCTTACCGCAATTAACAAACATGCTTCCAAGCTATCAAATAAATAGCAAGCATTGGGATAAAATTTCACACCTGACACTGGCAGATCCCAACTGCAACACGCCAGCTCAGATAGACATCCTAATAGGCAGCGACCTTATACCGCAGATCATATTAGAAGGTGTTGAAAAAATTTTGAAAACACTACTGGCGCAAAATATCATTTTCGGATGGGTCCTAAGTGGACTAGTTGCGGACCCAGTCACAGCCATGACAACTCAAGTTGAGGAAATCTCAAACGAGTACCTCAATTCACAATTGAGAAAATTTTGGGAGGTAGAAGAACTCCCCCCCATTCCTGGAGAAAAACCTACTTAGAAAAGGTGAGCATAAACAAGTTTATGATGGTGTCGTGGAAGAATACCTTCAGATAGATCACATGGAGGAAGTAAGCTCATGTGAAAAAATCATAAGAGGCAAATATTACTCTTTCTACTTGCCACATCATGCAGTAGTAAAGCCTGAAAAGAAAACAACAAAAGTTCGAGTTGTCTTCAATGCATCACGATCCACGAGCTCGGGTAATTCCCTAAATTATATTCTATTTACGGGACCTACACTTCAACCAGATTTAATGCTCCTCATATTAAATTGGCGTATATACAAATACGTGTTCAATGGGGATGTCGAAAAGATGTATCGACAAATACTGGTTCATAAAGATGATCCAGATTTTCAGCGGATTATTTTCCGAAAATCTGCCAATAGTTCACTATGCGACTTTAAATTGAAAACAGTTACTTTTGGCGTAAACTGTGCCCCATATCTAGCCATTCGTACACTACACGAAACTGGCAGAAGACACAAAGCCAGAATTTCCACTGGCAACACAAGTCTTAAAAACGCAAACGTATGTAGACGATATCCTGTCTGGAAGCCACAGTCTTCCACAAGCATACGAGACCTTATCACAGGTAATAAGTGCCCTCAATACCGCAGGGTTTCCTTTAAAAAAGATTACAGCCAATCACCCAAATATTTTAAAAAATATTCCTAAAGACCATTTCTTGGATACTAATTTCCTTATATTTGAAAAAGAAAGTACAACAAAAACACTAGGCATCCAATAGAATGCGATATCGGACCAGTTTTCATACACTACTGAGTCCATTTCCGTATTATCCGCTATTACAAAACGCCAAATTCTCTCCTCTGTGGCAAAACTTTTTGACCCCGCAGTATGGCTTTCGCCAATTATGATACAATCGAAAATCCTGATCCAAGAATTATGGCTAGACGGAACCGATTGGGACGAACAAGTGAAACCTCTTTGCTTAGAAAAAGGGCCCCAGTTCGCTAATAATTTGAGCGACATCTCGAAGATACAAATTCCACGGTGGGTAAACTATTCCCCCGAATACAAAGTGGAACTACACGGTTTCTGCGACGCCTCTGAAAAGGCATACTGTGCCACTATTTATGTGCGCACACAAAGCGATATTGCAACCACAAGCCACTTACTGACGGCAAAAGCAAAAGTCGCACCTCTAAAAACGATAAGTCTACCACGACTTGAACTCTGTGGCGCTCTGCTACTCGCAAAGCTAGCTGCAAAGGTACAGACCCACTTAAATATGGCGAAATACAGATTATATTTATGGTCCGATTCCGAGATAGTTCTAGCCTGGTTAGAAAAACCACCACATGCGTGGAAAACTTATATTTCTAACCGAACATCTGAAATACTTGACCACTTGGAGTCACGTAGCCAGTGCTGCCAATCCTGCTGATTTAGGTACAAGAGGATGCAAACCTCTGCATCTTGCCACCTCCACCCTATAGTGGAATGGCCCCCGATGGTTAACAGAATCTCCCGATTCTTGGCAATCGCCCATGCGCAACATACTTGCCCCAGAAAGTCGTAAAATCGACACTTATCATGCAACACTGGATGACACTGACATCCTTGAACGACTTTCATCGTTCCCCTGAGCCCTCCAAGTAGTTGCATATATGCTCAAATTTTTAGAGCGGCTTAAACTTAAAGTTAAAGGAGCAACTTATTTCCATTGCGATAAATTGACGCACCAAGACTTACGAAAAGCAAAGGTCGCTCTTATCGCATCAATCCAAACGCGCTACTTCAGCCGCGACCTGGGGTTACTAAGAGAATCGAAGGCAATTGACAAAAAGAGCTCACTCTTAGTACTAAACCCATTTATAGACACATATAGACACGTATAACGAACGCCATCCTATAATAATACCAGAGAAATCCTCATTTGCCACCTTATTCATCAATTATATTCACATACTCATGTTACACGCCGAACATCGCCTCATGCAACATATGGTACGCCAAGACTACTTTGTTCCCCGCCTTAAGCCCCAAATCAAGAAGTGCATTTTCACGTGCAAGGTCTGCACTATGCAAGTTAACAAAGTCGTTCCTCCTGTCACGTAGGCTGGGTTAAGTCACCGACATTGGCGCACATTCATACATACATCATCATCCGCATTATGGTCATGATCACCAGCGTAATCAAATGGGCTTGACAACAGCGTACCAACGCTCTCGCTCTTTTCATGTTTTCGCGCGCTTAAATATCGGTACTACATATTATAAAAAATGCACCCACGCTTACGGTAGCCAACCCGAAAGCAGACTAGTTTTGTAAGTTTAGAATTAGAAACAAGCAGTTTAAGAAATCAATTGTAAAGTTGAGTTGAAAGAGGCGAGTTGTATCGCCATCAATAAATCACCACAAAAAGGCAATTATTAACTGGCGCCCAACCTGTTGGATCTTAAAAGGACAAAGGACCTATTAAGGACCCTAAGGATCTAAGCTATTTTTGAAAGGACAAAGGACTCAAGGATTTCTAAGGAGCTGTTTATAAAAAAAACAAGAAGGATTCATATGGAGCTGATTTGTTAAATTCTACATTAAGAGAAAAAAACTGTAAGTGATTTTTCAAAATATTTTAAAGTGGTTTAAAATTAAAATTAAAAAGTGTATCTAAAAATAAATCATTTATTGAAAATAAAGTGGAGTAAAGTGAATTTTTGTGATTAAAACTTCATAGAAGGTTAGTGAAAATACTTTATAAAAGTTGGCTTAAAAAAATATATTTAGTTTATTTTTAAATGTGCAAGCATTTGTTTTCGGAACTATAATCAGCTGAACATAGTTTGTAGCTTTTTTGGCCATCTGCGTATTTCCGAATTAAAATATAATAAGTGTAATTAAAGTTAATTAAAATTTTGGTGTCCACTTGTAGTTATAGTTTTTCATATTGCAATTTGTTTAATGTGTTGAAAATTTTTAAATCAATTTATTTTGCTTTCGAATACTTTTTGTGGCTTATTTCTGCCAAAATAGTGAAAATAAATCTGTTATGTTACCTTAAAGTAATAATCTGCGCATTATAATGATTTGACATATGTATGTATATTTCATTTTCATAAAGAATTGTATACGCTTTGTTTAAACTCGTGTAAAGAACTAAGGTGATCTATTTGCTGCTAGTGTTTTCAGGGTAACTTTTTGAAAGCTATTGTCACGTTTATTAAACCCAGACTTAGAGCAGAAAAACTTTTTGTCGTGGCAAAATGAGTTTTAGTAGGGATAAAGTGATTGTAATCGTCAATGAGAAGAATGAGCGAACTAGACTAGAGTTAGCCGAACAATTAAATATTTTAACTCTTGAAATTAAACGCCTTCAACCGCCTAGCGTTGAATCTTACCATCCAGTTTCAATAAATCCATTAGTTACGGAAAATTATGCGAGTTTGGACCTAATAAAATTTCTCCCAGAATTCAAGGGTGATTGCACATCCTACCCAACGTGGCGAAGTGCCGCGGTATTCGCCTTGAACTATTATAAGGAGGGGTCCGAAAAATATTATATAGCCATGGGTATATTTAGAAACAAAATTATAGACTCGGCTAACTCCACTCTTGCCTCCTATAGTACAGTTCTCAATTTTAAAGCTATTATTGCCAGATTAGACCAGGAGTATTTAGAGACCGTTATATGCATTGGAAAACGAGCTTAGTATTCTGAGACAGGGGAATTCGACTATCGATGAATTTTATAGCAAGGTGGAAAAACAGCTGTCGCTTATAATAAATAAGCAAATTATGGCCAACAGTGGAAGAAGTGATATTATCGAAGCTATTAATGAACGCGCTAGAGGGAATGCCTTACGTGTTTTTATATCAGGTCTTCGTCGCCCAATGTGCGATATTCTCTTCTCTGCTGGTCCTAAAGACTTATCTTCTGCCCTTGCTGTTGCTCAGGAGCTAAAAACTAATTACAGGCGTATTGAGTTTGCTGAAGCTTATGCTGCAGGTAACGCATCTAAACCAAATATGCCAACACAAGCAATGTATCCGCCCCAAACTATAACTCAGAATAGTCGGCCATTTTTACGTTTCACTCAAGGTAATGCAAATAGGCCAACTCCCATGGAAGTTGATAATGGATCAAGTTTTTATAGACAGAAGGCTAATCTTCCTAAAATACAACAACAATATAAAAGCAACAACATAAAAACATTTCCGGTTCAATCACCCAATTATAATTCTGGGGCACAGCATTCTAATCCTAATTTGACAGGGATGTTTAAGCGTTCTCATGAGCAATTGCACTCAGGTCGATCACCATTTCGCAAAATACAAAAGGTTAATTTCATGCCAGATGGAATAGGAGCTTCTTCAAACAATGATCAATTACAGGTTTGCACAGATGACCTAGTTCAAGAAATTGATTATCAAAATGAACATTATTATTATTATAATTGTAATTATAATAATCAAACTTATGATGGAAAAGATGCCATTGAAGAAAACGGTGATGAAATTAATTTTTTAGAATAAAGTCGCTCCTGCCTTTTATTACAAAGAAAGCCAAAAACGGGCAGGAGCTCCGAATTTTAATTGATACCGGCACTTCAAAAAACTACATAAAGGACCTTCCCTTTCTTCAAGGAATTAAGCCTTTAGAACACCATTTTAAATTAAAGTCTATAAACGGCAAAAATATCATAAATAAAAAATGTTTAATAAATATTCTGGACAATACCTCAACGTTTTTCTTGCTTTCCAGTCTAAGCACGTTTGATGGTATCATAGGGTACGATTTTTGAAACAAATTGATGCCAAAATTGATACCGTTAAAGGGTATTTATTTTACCGCAATGGTACAATAAAATTACAGTATTTATCATGTAACCAAGTTAACTCCATTTTGATAGAAGAAGAATCTGTTCCATCTAGTCTATAGCAAAAGTTACCCATATCCCATTTCTGTTGCGCCTTTCATCAATAATGAAATTTAAACCATACTCAGAGATGGTATCATTAGGGAATCGTGTTCACCGTACAATTCTCCTGTACATGTTGTGAATAAACAAGGCTTCGATGAAGACGGTAAACAAAAATTAACAATTCCGGATCGGTATCCTTCAGAAGCTTGAGAAAGCGGGAATGAGAGTATCCGCCGAAAAGTCTAATTTTTTTAAAACTGATGTTGAATTTTTAGGCTTTGTTGTTTCCGAAAAAGGTATTAAGACCTGTCCAGATAAGATTCACGATATCATAAACTATGAACCTCCACAAACTCTTCGAGCCTTGCGCTCATTTCTTGGTTTTTTCCGGGTACTACCGCCGTTTCGTGAAGGACTACGCTGCCATTGTAAAACCTTTAACTATTTATCTGCGAGGGGAAAATGGACAAGTAGGTGCGAGAAATTCCAAAAACGTCGAAATAAATTTTGACTCAGATGCGCTTGGCGCATTTGAAAGAATAAAAATAATATTAGCTTCCGAAGACGTGCTTCTCCAGTATCCCGATTACAATAAACCCTTCGAACTTACTACTGATGCTTCCTCTAGTGCCTTAGGTGCAGTCTTATCCCAAAAAGGGCGACCAATTACAATGATTTCGCGAACACTATCTACTTGTGAACAAAACTATGCGACAAATGAGCGTGAACTTTTAGCAATTGTTTGGGCATTGAAAAAGCTACGACACTATTTGTACGGAATAAGGGATATCCACATTTTTACTGATCACCAACCGCTGATATTTTCGATGTCAGAAATCCAAATGCAAAAATGAAGAGGTGGCGATCATTTATTGAAGAATTTTCTCCCGTTTTCCATTTCAAACCCGAAAAGGACAATAAGGTAGCTGCAGTTTGTCCACAGTTTGAGTAGCGGCAGTTTGTCCACAGTTTGAGAGATTCCGTTTCTGATGAAACTGTGCATAGCGAATTGTCTTCAAGTAAAACAATCAAGACAGTTAACTGCCCTATAAATCAATTTAAAATTCAGCTGGTTTTAACAAAGTCTTCCTCATTTAATAAAAACACTAAAATTCTTTTTCAAAAACATATTCGTCACACAATAGCATTCGATGACGTTAAAGATCTTGTACAGTGTTTAAAAGGAATCATAAATACAAATGTCACTAACGCGATCCACTGTGATCTAGCAACCTTAGCAGAAATTCAGAATACATTAGTTCTGGCATTCCCCGGTGTTAAATTTCTCCACACAGAGGTCTTGGTCATAGACTTAACTGATACAGATGATCAGTTAGAAACGATAGCAACGGAGCACAATCGAGCTCATCGTGGTTTACACGAAAATTTTCGCCAAATCTCCAGTGAGTACTTTTTCTCAAACATTAAAAAAATGTTGAAAACATTAATAACTAACTGTAAGATATGCTTGGAAAATAAATACCAGCGAAAACCACCTGATCCTGGAATTGGTGAAACTCCCATTCCAAGCCTTCCAGGCGAAATCCTTCACTTAGATATTTTTATAACTGGTAAACAACTTTTCTTGACGTGTTTAGACAAGTTATCAAAATTTGCTGTCATAAAACCAACAACAACTCAAGATCAACAGTTGATATAAAGAATGCTTTATTGGAAATTTTACTGGTATTCGGTAATACCAAAACGATCGTTTCTGATAATGAGAAAGCATTTCAATCGAATACCATTAGGACTTTGCTAAGAAATAATTTCAAAATAGAACAATTTTTCATACCCACCCTTCACAGTGAAAGCAAAGGGCAGGTGAAAAGATTCCATTCTACATTGTTGCAAATTTCACGCTGCGTTAAAGAACAACAGAAAATAGTGGAAATTATAGATTTAGTACTATTAGCAACTTTTAAATATAATTGTAGCGTACATTCGGTAACGGAAGCGAGACCAACTGACGTCTTTCACGATTTCCCGGTAGAAAAACTTGGCGATGTAAGAAAACGACTGCTCGAAACTCAGAATAGAACTTTGCGTAGAACTAACAAAGGTAAAACAGTGAAAACTTATAGCCCCGGAGAGAAAGTTTTCTTGAGACGAAATAAAAGGCTTGGGAATAAATTTGACAAGGTTTTCATTGAGAAGGTTGTTGAAAGGGATATTGGCACTACAGTATTGATTGATGGAAGAAGAATCCACAAAAGCAAACTTCGTTAAGCAACTACGTTTTTTTCAGTTTTTTTTTTTAATAAAAAACACCACAACAAATAACGAAATTAGAATATAAAAACCACTTTTTAATGATTTGAACTATCATATTATTTCTCATAAAATATTTGTAACTCTTTTGAGAATTGAATTTCTTTAATTCCCATACCTAATATATCTAAGCTTGAGATATTGTTAACGGTAGATTTTAAGTTCTAATTTCTGTGTCAAATAATTATGTCCGCTAATGCAAAGAACGAAAGTGAAAAACCATATGTTCGTATCGAATCGAGGACGTTTCGCACTTAAGCAGGGGATAGTTAACAAAGTCGTTCCTCCTGTCACGTATGCTGGGTTAAGTCACCGACATTGGCGCACATTCATACATACATCATCATCCGCATTATGGTCATGATCACTAGCGTAATCAAATGGGCTTGACAACAGCGTACCAACGCTCTCGATCTTTTCATGTTTTCGCGCGGGACTACATATTATAAAAAATGCACCCACGCTTACGGTAGCCAACCCAAGCTCTTTACGCTGCAACAACACTGAGATAATGCAGGCCAGTTTTTTATCTACAGCTGCGCACCAGCACACATACATTATTCATCAGCGTAAGCAATTGCACTTGACAACAGCGTACCAACGCTCTCAACATTTTCTTGTTGCTGATGCGCAAAAATATCAGGACTATGATAAAAATACACCCACGCTTACGGCAGTTAGGCCGAGCCCTTTTATGCCCCTCGTTCGTAACAACAACACTGACAGCTAAAGCAGACTAGTTTTGTAAGTTTAGAGTTAGAAACAAGCAGTTTAAGAAATCAATTGTAAAGTTGAGTTGAAAGAGGCGAGCTGTATCGCCATCAATAAATCACCACAAAAAGGCAATTATTAACTTGCACAAGCAGAAAATGAGAACGCAGATTATGGCAGCACTTCCGCCGGAACGCTGCAATTTCGCTCTGCCTTTCACCACAACAGGTGTCGACTTTGCGGGGCCTTTTCAAACAAAGGCGTCCATGCTAAGGTCTCCCACAATAATGAAAGGCTATGTGGCTGTCTCTGTCTGTTTTACGACAAAAGCAGTACATCTTGAGCTATGTACCAATCTGACAAAGGAGGCTTTTCTGGCGGCGTTTTCTCGCTTCGTCGGAAGACGTGGCTTTCCATCCAAAATCCTGAGCGATAATGGCAAAACATTCATTGGAGCTCAACGAGCCACAGAGAAACAGTTTGTCGATTTCTCTAAACAAGTATCACCTGACATCGTACAAAAGTACGCACCCCAAGGTATCAATTGGCAGTTTATTCCCCCAAGCGCTCCACATATGGGTGGCTTATGGGAATCTGCCGTAAAAAGCTTCAAATCTCATTTTAAAAAGATAGCTGGCACCACAAATTTAATTACGAAGAATTCATGACCCTCATAATTAGAATTGAAGCCGTTCTTAATTCACGGCCTCTCGCTGCACTCTCGCAAGATCCCTCAGACTTTGCTGCCCTCACACCAGGGCATTTTCTTCAAGGAGCGCCCATTCTGGCCACACCTGAGCTAGGCGTGGAGTCGCTTTCCTTATTAAACCGTTGGGAAAGCATTAAAATTCTCCATCATGACTTCGGTCGTCGATGGAAAGATGATTATTTAAAGGACCTCCACAGAAGGTATCGATGGAAAATCACAGAAAACGCGCCTAAGCTTGGAGATTGTGTCCTAATCAATGACGATTGTCTCCCCCCTACCGAATGGCGGCTTGGCCGCATAGAGAAGCTCTACTACGGCTCCGACGGTCATATTCGCGTAGTCGATCTCCGTACACAAACGGGAACGCTCCGTACACAAACGGGAAGTTAAGCTATGCTTTTTGCCAACCACGGATAAAACCGAAAAGTAAACCGAAAATAACGTAACCGTAATTAATAAACAAAGAATAAATAATGAAAAAATGCTCCAACATCACCAAAACCAAGAAAAGGGAGTCGATCCACATGACGACTCAATCGTGCCAAATTTCGTGGCACCAATGTCCATATGAATACATATATGTATATGCTAATTAAAATAAAATCTTTTAACAGATAACAATGGATGCCGAGATGCCAACTGCGCCCACGCCCACAATACGTTCGGCAGTTACTGTTCCGCGCTCGAAGACTACACCAGTCGCAGCGCCGCGAACCACCATAGCCACCGCAGCTCCCCGGGCAGTTTCAACAGCTCCACATAACGACACGCGATCAACGGCTCCGGAACCACCACAACTAGAATGCGCTCTATGTCGCCGTCGTCATCGGTTGCCTCGCTGTGGCATCTTCAAGGGGATGACCCCTCAGCAACGCCAGCAGATCGCTCAGGCACATGGACATTGTCTGAATTGTCTGGCACATACCCTTCTTACGCAAGACTGCACAACGGGCTACCAGTGCCAAGTATGCATGCGTCACTACCATACGCTGCTACACCGCACCGGCGAACTCGATGGCGGGCGTCATGATGCTCCTCGCAGCCGTAATGCCATCAGAGGACCCAAGCGATCGCAACCACGCAGGCCGGTCTACCCTACGGAAGACTCCTGTTCCTGGCGTCACCGCAATCCTACATCGAACCGGAGGCGCCAGCCAAGGCCGCAATCGCGCCGTTCCACCGGCCTCGGCAACGTGGTAGCCACGTTACAACGGCTTCAGAGGCTACCAGGCTATACACTCGCCTAGGGGAGCCAGGATGTACAAATGAGCATCCTCCCCCGGCCTCAACACCCACACCACATCGATTAACACTTACATCACTAACACGCAACCTTTACCACACCACATCACGTCGATTAAAACTTACATCCCTAACACGCAACCTTCACCACACAACACCACACGTACAACCCACATTCTACACGAGAGCAGCACACCGACACCTACACACACATGTACATCACCCACAGTCATACCATCCTATTCAGCGCCAACGAGGATAAAGAAGGATCGATAATCAGATTCAACCTCAGTTCGTTCTACGACATTATCAGTGATCGGTCAACTCTATCCGCCGCCATCCCGTTTACGAAACCAACCGCGTTTATATAGTTACTTGTTAAGAACGCGTTTTCCTTTTTTAATGTAACTCGCTTAAATAAAGCCATAAACTCTTTTAAATTATTAAGTGCGCTTTTTTAATTTTGGTGAAGTAAAATAAACTATGCAAAAGGTGAGTGCACTTTTCCAACAGTGGGAATTGTCTGTAGTGCTGCGTTAACTTATATAATTATGCGTGCTAGTGAAAAAATATTAAAGAAGGCATGCTAGCCATATTTGTAAATTTTACATGCAGCATATTTATATAAATATATATAAGCAAATGTTTACACAGGACATACATATATTATTTTTTTGCCGTATACTTACAAAAGCAAATACGATCTACATAAGTACAAACATGGATAAGGGATCTTTCCGCATTTCCGTTGTCAGGACAATCAATGGCCGAAGCTCATGTTTTGTCGAAGAGTCAATGTGTCGAGGGTTGACGCGACGACTTGGCGTCACAACATTGTGTTTTTGTCCAAGCTGTGCCGAAAAAACAAACGAACGAACGCCAACCGTCGCCGCTTCCCTTGCCGCTACAACAGCTTCGCCGACAAACTTGCGTAAATATGTATGAAGATATATGAGCGTGCATACATATCGACCCAAATTTTTGCGAGCTACGCCAAAATGTTTTAGATTTGGCAAATATTTTAAATCGTCGAGAACTTTGTTGCCACTTTTTGTCACTCGTTTCTGTGTTTTGCGAGTTTGCGGGGTTGTCAGTTTAACAGCAGTACAAATATCAGAAATTGTTCAATTTGTGATTTTTAGCTTTTGTCATCGTCGCGAAAAGACGCTTGCAGGCAAAGGCATGATCGGGGAGATGTAATGGTATTTGCTTTTGTGAATGAAGCAAGTGTGCCTGTTGAAAATACGCTTGCGTTCATGAATGAAAATGTTGTTGTTGCGTGTTTTACTATAAATTTAGGCATTGGCTATTTGGCTGCCATATTGAATTCTATACGTTTACGTGAGTGAGAGTAGACATGTTTCTGGTGGTCTAAGGTATCAGAAAGAGTTTGTGTTTTTTAAAGTGGTAGCAGGCTTGTTTTTGATTGAGACTTACCGGGAGACTGAAACTGGACCTTTGATTGAGTGGATGCTAATACCAAAAATTAGATAAGTACTTTGATTTGGTTTCAATAAAATTTATTTGGCACTTACCTGCCCCTTTTTTGGTAATTTTATATATATGAAATAGAAATTAAATAGGAATTTCCCCACGTTACAGTGAAACAAAACGTGCACTTAATTCTTTTTTGCCGTTTTGATTTAGTTTATCAGCTGTTTTTTGTTTTGTTTCTCCTCTTTCTCTTTCTTCGTTTTGCTTTGATTACGGCATTGCCAACCATCAGAATTAAGTAAGGTTTGTTAGGGCAAAGACTAAACGTACCCACTGACAGGTTTTCCCAACTATTCTCAGCCGGAGTTATGACCTCTGAGAACAGTTTGAGATGTACACCAGAGAGTTCTTTTCGGAGGAACTCAAAAATCTTGAGAACACCTCCAAAAGGCAAACCTGAGGAACCCACCGCTGCTGGATCAGCAAAAATATGCGAAAATGCCGACCAAGCAGGCAAAGGTGGCAAATCTGAGCAGTTTCAAAATAATGAAAATCCCAATATTTTCGGCAAACTGGGTAAAAAAATTAAAGAGCTCGAAAGCATGGTCTGGTTAGAGACATATTAATCAAGCTATGCTTGATCTGTTAAGCTGTACAACAAGCTTTTATGACAAGGCTGAAAAGCAAGAAAACCCGTCGAAAAAAGTTATGGTAAGAAAAACGTCGCAGGTATCCCCTATCAAAAGTGATAAAAATGCCCCAAAGAGACCTCACGAGATGTTGGGATATTTGCCACCAACGAAAAAGCCGAAAAACATAATTCATAAAGTGCAAGCAACATATAGTGAGGTCACTGAATGCATGCACAAAGACAGTTTGGGAGACAAGCCCGCAGGCGAAAAATGGGTAGACGTTGTCAGAAAGAAGAAACCGATTGAGAAGAGAATCAGATCGAAACCAGACGCTATTATCTTAACAAAAAAAGAAGGAGCGTCGTATGCAGATATACTGAAAAAAATAAAATGCGAAAGCGGCCTTGAAGAACTGGGATCAAACGTGAGGTACATTAGAAAAACCCTCAAAGGAGAACTACTAATCGAATTAAAAAGTCAAACAGAAAAGAGAGTCGCCACGTTCGAAAGCGCCCTAGAGGGAGTTATTGGTGATATGGCCGTAATACAACCAAAAAATCATAATATTACCATTATGTTTATAGATCTGGATGAGATAATCACCCCTGAAGAAATATGTGAGGCATTACAAAAGGAGTGTGGGATCCAAAACCTGGAAAAGAAAAATATAAAAAATCTGCGGAAAACTCGGAGTGGCACTCAAATAGCTCTTATTTGCCTACGAGCTGAGGATGTCAAAACTTTGCTTAAGTGCGGTAAAGTAAAGATCGGCGACTATTTGTCGTCTTCGGAATTTTTCACCTATAACTCGTTGTTTTAGGTGCTTCCAACTAGGGCATATAGCACACAAATGTAGCAGCCCCATTGGTAGGTCATCTCTTTGTACTCGTTGCGGAACCCCTGGTCACAAGGCAAAGACATGATCGAATTCCCCGAGTTGCATGCTCTGCAAAGGGGAACACTCTGTTCTGAGTACGGCCTGTCCTAAAAACGCAGATATGTTGAAGTCAACGATAAAATGAAGATACTGCAACTCAATCTCAATCATTGCGCTGCAGCACACGACCTTCTAAAACAGACGGTGCTAGAAGAAAACATAGATGTCGCCATATTAAGCGAACAATATTCTCAACGTTCGGAAAGCACTTGGTGTAAAGATATAAGTGGCAAAGCAGCAATATGGGCCTGCAAAGGACAAGCCTTCACATCTCGCTCCAAAGAAACCCATAATGGGTTTACATGGCGAATATACAAGCAATATTTTAAGCTGCTATGCTCGACCTAGTGCAACAATTAGCGAATTTGAAGATTTTCTCCTGGAGTTGTCTCTAGAAATCAGAAGCAAATCGCCAATAATAATAGCGGGAGATTTCAACGCATGGTCTACTGCTTGGGGTAGCAGAATTACAAACCATCGTGGTCGCCTCATTCTAGAATTCTTAAGTCAAACAAACCTTATGATTATAAACAGTGGGACACAAAATACCTTTCAAAAGGGAAATAAAGGATCAATAATAGACCTAATGTTTGCTAACGACGCGCTTAGCAGGCATATTAAGTGGAAGGTGTCAGATATGTATACAAATAGCGACCATATGGCTATAATTGCCGAAGTTTCGCTCTCCCAGGAAACGGAACTCTGTCGTAGAAATACTTGTCGAAAGCGAAGCTGGCGGCAAAAAGACTTTTATACTGGCGTTTTTGAGAGTGTCTGGAGTGCGGCAAAGGCATCAGATGAAGATGCCGCCCACTTGGTATCCGCTGTGCGGAAGGAGCTGGAAGGAGGTGGAACGACGAAATCGCCAAGCTGAGGAAGCTCTGTCACTCAGCTAGATGGACGCCGCCACCAGCGTAACCAGGGAGGTGATAACGAAATCAGTCTCAGAGTATCATTTAAATATCAGAAAAAGCTCCTAAAGTCGGCCATTATCCGTAGTAAGAGATCCTGTTTCGAAAAACTCTGGGAAGAAGCGCACATAGACCCCTGGGGAACGGCATACAAAATTTGTATGTCGAAGTTTAAAAACAAGTTTCAGCAAGCTAAGAGCGCATCCTTTATGAAAAATGTTATCGAAGCCTTATTCCCGATACATGCCTCCATTTCCAATATTAAACGGAACGAAGCTACGGAGCCACCCCTTTTAGTCACAGAAGACGAACTATTGGCTATTGCGAAAAAAATCAAAAACTCTAAAGCACCCGGAATAGATGGTATACCAAACAGAGCTCTAAAGGAAGCTTATTTGTTAATATGTACAATGCGTCTGGTTCAACTCCCAAAGCCAAAAAAGCCACCAGAAGAACCTTCATCTTATCGACCTCTTTGCATGCTCGACACAATTAAGAAAGTGTACGAAAGCATTGTAGGAAATCGCTTGGAGTTAGCAATCCAAAAAGCCGGCGTATTATCAGAGAGACAATACGGCTTTATTATAAAGAGGTCCACTATTGACGCACTAAGAGAAATAGTTGATACTGCAAAATGTGCAATAAGCGGAAGAAGATGGAAAGGTGGTAGGAAAAAATACTGCTCGCTAATAACCCTGGATGTGAAGAATGCGTTCAACTCCGAAAAGTGGGCAAATATAATAAAAGCTCTACACGATATACACGTTCCTCAGTACCTGATAAATATTATAATGAATTACTTTCAAAATAGGAGATTGCTGTACGAGACGGACGAGAGAACTCAGAGCTACACTATCTCCAGTGGAGTACCGCAAGGATCGGTTTTAGGCCTGCGGCTATTTAACCTGATGTACGACGGGGCGTTAAGGATACCGCAATCAAAAAATGTGAAAACAATCGCTTATGCGATGACCTCATAGTAGTAGCTGTAGCTAAACATCTGGATGACCTTCGGATCAAATGCAATGACAGCATAAATGGTCTGCGCCGATGGTTTACCTCCATGAGTCTAGAGCTGGCTGAGCAGAAAACAGAAGTCCTGCTCATAAGCTCAACGAAAATTGAGGAGAAAATATCGCTGACCATCGGAGAATGTGAGATTACTTCACAGCCGCAGTTGAAGTGTCTTGGGGTAATAGTGGACTCAAGACTCAAGTTCAAAAAAGCACTTGGAAAATGCGACAAGTTAAGCACATAAAATATATAATACGATGTCTAGAATGATGGCAAATAAAGGCTGTGTGCCTTTCAGCCGACGATGTTTAATAGCTAAGGCAATAAGTTCAGTGATCCTGTATGCGGCTCCAATATGGATGCAGGCGCTAGAAACAAAATCATATGCTAGACCAATTAACACAGTGCATAGACTTACAGCAATACGAGTGATAAGTGCTTTCCGAACCATTTCAAATGACGCTGCTGAGGTATTAGCCGGTATGGCACCGGTTGACATCCAGGGAGACGAATTCGCGCGAATATATCTTGTCAGAGACGTCTACCACAACAAAAAGAGAAGAGAGAATAAAAAGCATTGAAATGTGGCAGCAGCGGTGGCAAATTTCATGCAAACGACGGTGGACCTACGGACTGATTTCGGACATACACTCGTGGTTAGGTAGGAAACATGGAGACCTGGATTTCCACCTTATCCAAATACTCAGTGCGCATGGTTGCTTCAGAAGCTATCTATTCAAATATCGTCATGACTTTAGTCAATACTGTCCGACGTGTACAGAGTGTATAGAAGACTCTGAACACGTGTTCTTTTATTGCCACCGGTTTTCAAGTATAAGGGAAATGTTGAAAACCACCCTGGGAGGTAGTATCACGGTGGAAAATTTGACTGCACATATGTGCGAGTCCTCTGTAAAATGGAAAGCTGTCAGTAGAGCGGCAAATCTAATTATGACAAAATTGAGACATTTAGAACAGATTAGGCGTCAATCATAATAATACTTTGTCCAGTGGTCCCGTGGGTGAGACATGCGGTGGGAGTAGGTGTAGCGGATTAAAGTCCCGCGCTCCGGCTTTCAATACTTCCTCCTACTATAAAAAAAAAAAAAAAACAACTGAATTGTGACGCTGCTGATGCTTTTCGAGACGGTTGTTGTGTTTTGTTGGTGACATATTTTCATGTGTATGCTCATATATGTATGTATGTATGTAGGTTTGTGTATAAATTATTTGTTCGGTAATGTGTACATGTACATGCATTTACATATGGAGCAGTGCGAGCACATTTTATAACTGTTAAGTGATATCATGATTTAAATTTGAATTTTACTTAGATACATACATATGTATATGTATATGTATAAACAAACATACATATGTCGGTATATATGGTATATGTTGTAACAAATCCAATTTTTATTAGCAACAAATATAATACAACAGTATTTAGCAGTATATATATTATATAAATATTAAAGAAATAATAAGAAACATAAGGTGTTCAAGTCCAAACAAACTATAAATATTACTGTGAATATTCATTTCTTTTATTAGAATGCTATCAGTTTTACATGCATTCAAAAAAATTTGCAAATGATATTCATATCAGTACTCGTACATATGTATATGCTTGCATATAAACGTATAATATGCAACACATAAAGCGCACACATATCTTAAAAGTCGTGTCATGACTTGAATCCCTGAAGGCGTTTTATGTACTTACATACATACATATGTGTGTGCAAATTAATTTTTAAATTTGTTTTTTGTGAGCAACCACGGGCAACTGCCCGTGGGCAATTACGTCTGGTCAACTGCCTGTGGGCAACTACCTCGTTTTCTTTATTATGTTTTCATATATACAATATTTTGCTTAAGTTTAGATACAAATATTAATCTTACAGTCTAGGAAGTATATCTACAATCCACTTGAGATAGGACATATGTTACAAGTGGAAAGATTCATCTTACAATCTATGAATTACATTTTGAGACCACCTAAGGCGGACAGTATTAACAAGCTACATATAATGTTTCAATGCAGACCATATGGGTCGTAAGTGGCATGTTACATATTTATGACAGATAAAGAATATGTTCATGTAACAGTATTAGCAAAGTACATACTTGTATAATGTTTCAATACGGACCCGTAGGTCGTAAGTGTCATGTTACATATTTATGACAGATAAAGAATATGTTCATGTAATATGAACTGGTGGTATTAACTTGCATGCTACATGTGCATATGAATACGTAAGTTTGAAATTATAAAAAGTATGATTTATATACACACAATATACATACATATATATGTATATATTGCTAGCTTTTTTAATATATTATGATAGTATTTTACACAGATACGTATGTATAAGTATGTACATTAGAGTGGGTCAATTTTTTCTTGACAAAGCGGTTATTAAAATCGTAAACTACGAAGAATTCTAAGAAAATATGCCCAAGAAACCATGGATCTGAAATGAAAATCGAGCTTCCGGTTTTTAGCGAGAAAATTTCGTATATTGTATTTTGTAAAAAAAAATCCAATTCCTATTCCACTGTCGATTGTTTGTTTGTTTTGTAGCTATCAAAGCTAATTTGCTCAAATTTGGTATGTGAAGTTGTATTTAAGCAGAAAATTCGACAGTACGGAAATTTTTTATAGGGGGCGTGACACTGCCCACTTATGAGTTCATATGTATATCTCTGGAACCACCCCACCGATTTCGTTCAAATTTGGTATACATATTACACAATGCCTACTTAAGGGATATCTATAAATGATCGAAATCGGATAATAACCACGCTCACCTCCCATATAACGGTAATTTTTGAAAACACTAAAAATCGGAAATTTTAATAACTGTTGAAGGGAAACATCTTGAGTTTGGTATGATGGTATGGTACTGATTATGTTGAGATGTCGGAGCTGCTCTTCACTGCAAACATACCCTATGACCATTTGCTCACAGCAAACAACACCTTTAAACTAATTAATTCTGAACTTTAGAAGTACATTATACTTTGTTTGGCCCTTAACAGTTAAGTTTTTGCTTTATATATAGATATAAAATGATATTCTTAACTGCAATACGATTTCTAAAGCTATTAAAGTTTGACATTTTATTTATTATTATTTTAATTTTTATGGGTGTATAGGTAACATATACACACACCGACCACAGCGGCCAACGACCATACCACGCTGAATACATTGGTTCTCGTCCGATCACCGAAGCATTTTAAAACCCGATCTAAATACTATTATTTTATAAATATTTAATTTATTTTTAAGGGTCACAACGTTTTATTTCTTAAAATTACAAAACCCATGAGCTTTTACATTTCTTGTGTATTGATGATTTAATGGCCAATTTCATAAAAAACTTTTTTAACATTAATCTAAACATCAAAATTAGACCATTATCTATAGAGCTTCTAAGACTCTTGGAATTTCCCTTCGAACAAATCCAGACATAACCACTTTTGTTAGTTTTCTTAAAAGATTCAAAAACATTTTTGAATGTTTTAAATTTGTGTAGAGCACTTTCTCAAAATTCCAAGTATATAGAGATCCATCTAGAGAAGGTGTAGCAGCACCTGTACGGTCACTGCTTGATGGTTTCAGCTCCAGTAGTTGTTACTATTATCCAGTTCATTTATTGAAAAACAAAAAAAAAAAAAAAAAATGCAAAGTTTCTCGTTAAAAACCGGAAGCTCCACTTTGATTTTAGACCCATGGTTTCTTGGGCAAATTTTCTTAGAATTCATCGTAGTTTACGATTTTAATAATCGATTAGTGCATTTTTTTTGCTCAATACAAATTGACCCATTCTAATGTACATATTATACACATATCAAATGGACATACATACATATATGTACATATCCACTACATCAAAATAGGATATAATTAAAAATTTGGTCTTATTTTAACATTGAGTAAAAGATTCCCTTATATAAAATAGTTAGTTAATTAATTAAAAACTAATCAATTTGTGAAAAATTATTTTCAAATCAATAGATATAATTGCACATAAACGTATAAAAACATACATAAGCCAAAAGGCTTACCGCTGTAAAATCGAAGTAAGCCTCTGAGTATAATTTTTATTAAATGCTCAACTCTGTTCACGTGCCACTGTTCACATTTCACCTTCTGAGTTAGCTGTAGTGAAACACGCTCATCGCATTTTGTTGGCTTTTGACAGTTCACACGCTTGTCCGTTGTTGGACCTTCTCTATAAATTACGTTCCCTGCTAGAACTACGCGTTTTCATCGCCAACTAGCGAAAATACCGCAAGACTTTTTTGACAATCTAATATATTATTACTACTACGATAAAGGCAAAAAGCATCTCAAGCCGTCAATATAATTTGTGCAGTTTATGGACCCGATACAGTTTCCATTTCCACCGCACAACGATGGTTTCAACGTTTTCGTTCTGGTGTAGAGGTGGTCGAAGATGCGCCACGCTCCGGAAGTCCTGTCGTCGAAAATTGCGCTAAAATCGCTGAATTGGTCGAAAGAGACCGGCATAGTAGTCACCAAACGGTTATAAACCATTTGAAGAAGCTTGGAGTCACTAAGAAGCTCGATGTATGGGTGCCACAAGAATTGATTCAATAAAAATACCGCAAGACTTTTTTGACAACCCATTAAATATGTACATATAAGTAATATTATATAACAATATTACGTAATAAAGTATAAAGTATACAGTACAGTACCAAAACTCAAATTTTGTTTCAATATGAGTGCATGATAACCGAAAAATATAACCCCTTTATACCCAAAACTCATATTTTAAATATAATAATATATATATTATCGCCTAAAACACAAATCAATGTATCATCAAAAATAAATGGAAATCGCTGACAGATATAATAACCAAATTTATCCAATTTATAACGAAAACTTAAATTTTGTTTCAATAATGGATATAAAGTAGTTATATTTTTTGGTTATCATGCACTCATATTGAAACAAAATTTTAGTTTTGGATATAAAATAGTTGTATTTTTTGTTTATTATGCACTCAAACTCATATTTTAAATACAATATGATATGTATATATCGTCATCTAAAATACAAACCAATGTATCATCAAAAATAAATTGAAATCGCTGACAGATATAATAACCAAATTTATCCAATTTATAACGAAAACATAAATTTTGTTTCAATATGAGTGCATGATAACCAAAAATTATAACCACTTTAACCACTTAATAACAAAAAAGTCAATATATTTTTTATTTTTAACGCAGAAAGGAGTACTACACGAAAGTACTTCAGTCACCCCGGGTATTCGCTCAGTTATAGTTATTTTTTTAAAGCGCGGCCGCAGGCCGCTAACGCAGAAATGAGTACTACGCGAAAGTACTTCAGTCACCCCGGGTATTCGCTCGTAATATTATAATATTATAACACGATTTTACTTATCTGTGTTTATTAAATATAAATCACATATTATTTATATATTTATATACAATATGTATATGAAAAAGTGTTCACATATTCAATTTTAACTTGAAAAATCTTCTTTATAGTTTTTTTTAGTTAATAAAGAAAACAGAATCACTCGAAAGTACAAACAAAGAAAACGCTGTGAAATGCTGAAAAATCCTTCACTTTTGGTTTTTATGGTGTGGCAATGCTCGTTTTCCTCATAAACATAAGTACTCTAAACTTTTCAGCCATAAATTTGACAAGTGATTTTTAAATTACTAAATTTAGTTGAAAAATTACAAAATAAATGTGAGCTTATTTCAATGCCTAGAGTGTATATTTGAATATACATAGTAAAAAACGTGAAAAAAATTAGTGAAACATAGAGAAATAACATGTGTTCCTAATGCAAATTTTTGAATTTTCAAACGTAAATATTTTAAAAAATATTAGTTGTTTTTTACATTTCTCCTCTGTCGTAGCGCCCCTATCCATATATACCCTATATATAGGGAAATTCGGTTTTTTTACCCCTCCGCCAAAGTAATCGGAATCGTGCCCAGCTATGTTTTGCAATCGTTATGCCGCGAGTATTTTGATAAACGTGTAAAAATTATTATGGCTTCTGATGCTAAACTCCTGGAGATGCCATAACAAAAGGGAAAGGAAAAAATATGCAGTCATTAGATTGTATGACGCTGGCTACACGTTCAATATTTTCATGTATGTATATAAATTGCGATCCCGAATGGCAATATTTGTTGAACGTTTATTATTCAATATTGACGTATTGTGGGTTTGTGTGGTTTTATATTGTTGCGAATTTTAAAATTGAAAATGAAATTAAATAAAAACTGAAAAATAAACTTAAATTAAATCTAACTGTCACAAGTTTATTCATTCAGAGTATCGGCGTGTTTACTTAGAACAGTGATTAGATAGTAGATCCGAACAGGAGTTAGAGTGTGTGTGCCTTAAATTAAAACCTTTCGAAATAGTAAAATCAAGGACGTCTTGAATTTTCATCAGGTCGGATGGCCAGTAAGTTGGTTCACCAGTTGAGTGGCACATCAAACCTTTGGTCCAAATGCAATTCAGAAGTGCTCTACCCCACCACATGCTTTTGGCATTGTAGTCACCACTAGCAATGAATTTATTGCCAAAAGGGAAGGTATGAGTCAGCTATCGTTAAATTTGCAAAATGCTTGGTGTACAAGTGTGGTGACTTGTGTTGGTGTTGTGTCGTGGTGTCATCGGTTGTGGTGTATTTAACTGTGTTTTGTTAGGGTGCGCCAGTTTTTCTAAGGAAGAGGAAGTGAATGCTGTACTCATTTTAACATACTGGATACTCCAAGCGATTACTTTGGTTAGTATTATACGTGTATGCTGCGACATGTATTTCGGTTAACTGTTGGTGGAGTATCCGTGAACGCAAAATACCTTTTGCAAATGCTGAAAACCGCTTTGGTTTTAAACATATTACGGTAAAAAATTATTTGCGGTTGATTCTTTTATGCAAGATGCGTTCCAAGGTAAACAATACTTTTTGAATTCAGCGATTTTATCGCAATTTTCGACGACAGGCCTTCCGGAGCATGGCGCATCTTCGACCACCTCTACACCAGAACGAAAACGTTGAAACCATCGTTGTGTGGTGGAAATGGAAACTGTATCGATTCCATAAACTGCACAAATTTGACTGATGGCTTAAGATGCATTTTTGCCTTTATCGTAGTAGTACTGTAAAATATGCCGTATTTTCTCTTTATTATGTCGACTGGTGCGTTAGAATTTGCTATCTTTATCATTGTTCGTCGATTGCAAGAGAAGTTATTACGTTTTAAGTTTGAGTATATTTGTGTTATCGGTGAGAAAATGAGCTTCGAACATTAGGGCTAACGAAAGGTGTGTGCACGGTTTGTTCCGCACAAGTTGACTGACGACCAAAAATTGTTCAGAATCCAATATTCGAAGGACGATTATTTGACCAAAAATCATATTTTAACTATTAACCACTCCCCGTATTCACCTGGTATAGCACCGTGCGTACAATTCGGAAAAATGCGTTTGCTCATGAAAGGAAAACGTTATGCAGGCGTAGAGGCCATTCAAAAGGCTTGCACCGGTATACTGGCTGCCATACCGGCCAACGAGCTAAAACACTCGTTCGACATGCTTTTGAACCGTGCAAAAAGCTGTATCGAAGCAGAAGGGGACTATTTTGAATAAACTAAATTGATTTTGCCAAAAAAAAACATTTTTTCTGTTTATGTCTTAAGTGCTGTTTTCTTTGGAACACACCTTGTAGGTTTATTATTTATAATTTTGAAATTTCTTTACATCGCACACTGGTCGGTCTTATATAAATAGAATCAGCGGCCAAAAATATTTCCACTGCCTATATACAAGTGAAACTTTTGCCAAAGCTTTTTAAAATCTTCCTCTCCCGTTTCCCACTCAGTCACCCCCGATTAATTAATTATATTAAATTTTAAAAGTTGATAAACAAAAAATGGAATTTTTGAATATTATTCAACTAAATCAAAAACTGATTTTAATAAAATGTATTTACTTTTGCATGATAGTGTTCTTTGACTGGTGAAGAAAGGATCTGAGATCAAAGGCAATCGGTTTAGCAAGTCCTGATTTGTAGCGATCCGTTAGTTCTTTCGTGTTTGATGGAGTCGATACATTTTAGCGTCCTTATTGCTTGACTCAGCAAATTCTTATTAGAGCTCTCCAATTGAAACTGCGATGTTATGAGTTATGAAGGAAGATAATACAAGAAGCTGAAGTTAATTCCTGTGCAAGATCTTGCGCAAATCTAGTGCATTTATGGTTTATTAAACTGTGTCCTTTTGAAATTCGAATTGAATTCGAACATGACGGCATAGCGGGTGGACAAAGATCTGCAGTTTTTCCAAATTGACAAATAAATTATTTTTTTTTTTTTTAAATTAATATTTTCCAATTTCTGCTTATATTCGCTCTGACTAGAATTGCAATCAAAGCCACACATTCCTATTGATAATAAGTGATTCGGGGACTCATTCCGTTCATAAATTACATTTGTGACGCAATGCGGTCCAATAATTTTTTTTATCTCAACTTCAACATCAGATTCTGAAACCTTTATTTGCTCAGGATAACTGTTTTTCCTTTAAAATGCTATCATAGCTGGGTAAAAACTTAATATCAAGTTTTTTGTTAACGAAGCTTGTAATAAATAGATACTGAAGTTTTATTAAATTTGCTTCGGTGATAAATGATATAGACACCAAAATTCAAAAATGTAATATTATAAATATGTACTTAGGCGTGAAAGTTTACACCGATATAATGTGTCTAAATAAAAGTATGTTTAAAATAAACATTTTATAAAAGTGAGAAAGTGAGAAAATGATAAAATGAAAACCAAAGCTCAAATATGTATGTACATGTATGTATGATGACAAAGAAAACAATAAAATATGCAAGAATATACATACATACACCTGTATAAAAAAAAATATATGAAAAATAACACACAAAAAATCGCATGCCTGGTAGAATAAGATGGATAACAAAGAAAGTTGCAAAAAAGAATGAGCAAGTTGAAGGTGAAAACGATGATTATTGCCCTTTTTGATAGCCGTGGAGTCGTAATTAAAGAATTCGTTGCACCGGGGAAAACTGTGAATCAAGCCTACTATTGCCAAGTACTCGAAAGATTGCGAACGAGTCAATAGGGTGCTCCTGGACATCGCTCGTAACTGGATCCTTCATCACGACAACGCTCCGTGCCACACCGCCCTCAGCGTGTCCCAGTATTTGGCCTTTAAAGGGATCGCCGTGTTTTTTGTTTCCTAAAACGAAATCGGTGGTCAAAGGGATCCATTTTGAGTCGATTACGGACATCCAGGCGACCGAGACGAGAGTACTCGCGGACGTCCCAGTCGAAGCGTAGAGCAAAAATGTATTTACTGTATTTATTAGTGTTTTAAGAAATAGCTTTGATACAAACAGTGGTAAATTTCAAACTTTTATTTTTTGTTTTTGGCCTATGAAATCGACCAGTGCGCATCGGTCCGTTAAGAATAGTTGTTTTTTATTTACCTTTTCTGTATTGTCGGCAATTGTTTGCATTTCTTTATTACTATGAGTATAGCGCCGCCACGCCTGATTCAGATATTGCCAGAATGCGAGCTCTTTATCCCAGAGGTTTGGGCTGCAAAATTAGAGGGATCTCGCGAGAGAGTGGCCGTGAATTGCGAACGAATTGTAATATGGTAATTTCCAGCTACTTTTTTGAAGTGAAATGTGCAAGTTGTACAACCGATTTCCACCAAATATTCTTTTGAGGAGCGCTTATGTAGGGGCGATAAGAGCGACCTCTGCTTTTGTTAGCCTAGGTGCAATAACTTTATTTTTATTGCTACAGAGTATTATAGTTTTGTTCACTTAACGGTTGGACGTATAACCTGAAACTACATAATTGAGATAGATCTAGGGTTATGTATATATAAATGATCAGAGTGACGAGAAAAGTTGAAATGCCGTTGACTGTCTGTCTGTCTGTCCGTTCGTGCAAGCAAGTCCAAACATTTTTAAGATTTTGTTGATGCAAATCTAGTGCAGTATCTTCATAAACCGTTACTTTCTGAAAGAAATTTGCCAACCTGTTTTTTGTTTTGTTTTGTTTTTTTTTTATATCTTTGTCAAAACGAATTGAAATTTTCTCAGTTATCAGATTTATGTATTTTAAGGTGTTAAGTGTAATAAACTTTATACTCTTTAAAGTAAATAATAGTTTTTTATTTATTTATTTATTTATATTTAGTTTATTAACACTTTTTACGTCTTTACGTTAGTGTATAGGTACACCATAATACTTGGACTTGTATGTACATATGTATATATCATGTATGTATGTATTTATGTTTTGTGCAATTGAGAGCTTGTTAAATAGATCAATTCGCTATTATGTACGCAATCCTGCTTGGATTTGTTCGTTAAAGAACAAAGGGTATCGGGATAATTTCCAATGTGAACTTATTATAGTGTTTGAACTAATATGTGTGACGCGTTAAGGACACGTCGGAAATATTTGAATCTTTCTTTATTTAAGGTAATTTGGTGTGTTTTGAGAAATAAAAAGTAAGCTTTCTACTTCTCTTTATGTATGTTTGTATAATTTGATATATACCTACATATATTACTCTAAACGGTATTTCGGCTTTTACCGTGTTTGGTAAAATTTTATTAGCCTTTGAAGCATACAAGGTCTGTCGCAAAAGAAACCGGACTTTTTTTCAAATTAGTTTCCTTGTGCCTCGATGCAGCGTTTAGCCCGGTCAATTAGCATTTCAAATGAGTGTTTATGGACATTTTCGGAATGCTCTTGAGAATATCGGCCGTCGCCTTATGGATAGCTAAAATGTCCAGAAACCAGTGTCCTTTCATGGGCAAATGAAGTTTTCCAAATAGGTAAAAATCACAGGGTGCCAGATAAGGTGAGTAGAGTGAGTAATTAATGGTTAATATGGAGTTTTTTGTCAAAAAATCAGTGACAAGCGTCGTCCGATGACACGGCGCATTATCGTGCAACAGCGCCAGGACCCTGCCTCACGGTACTGTGGTCGAGCACGACGAATGCGTGACAAAAGACGCTTCATAACACCAATCGTTTGTTGGGACGAACTCTCGGTGTACAATACCCTCGGAATCGTAAAAACAAATCAGCATTATCTTTATTTTTGACTTCTGAAGACGGCTTTTTTCGGTGACTTCTGATGGTCACAGAGGTCCTCACGACCTTCTTGGAATCGCTTAAACCACTCACGCACATTACTACGGGATAGGCACTGATCACCATGAATCTTTTTCATCATTTGAAATGTTTCAGTAAACGTTTTCCCAAGTTTAAAACAAAATTTAATTTTTACTCTTTGTTCAAAATGCATCTTACGACCGATGACCAAAAGCTACTGTCGCTTTTTGATCGATAACATCGATTGTAGTTATCCAATTGTCTTAAAATTTTTACGAAATGTCAACAAGAGGTCAAACTTTTTATATTATATACTCACCAATAGGTGGCGCCACCAGAAACAGTTATATTTAAAAAGTTCTATTTCTTTTGCGACATACGCTGTATTTCAATTACAGGTATAATATTAACTACGACTGCGGCGCTGTATAAACGAATGTGCGAATAGTGAGTGTTACCCCATTGTCCATCCTTTTTGTTGAGTGGGTTGGTGTACCGGTGTGGTGAGTTGTGTCGGTATTGTGTCGTGGTTTCATCGGCTGTGGTGTATCGAGCTGTGTTTTGTTAGGGTGCGCCAGGTTTTCACCGGTGGAGTGAGTTTAGGCTTTCTTCATTTAAACATCTAGGGTTCTTGATTTATCAAGGAGAAATAAAAACTTGTCCGGACAAAGTCGCCAAAATGCGAAATTTCCCTCAGAAAATCTTCGCGGCATCGGAAAATTCGGACTCAAGTATTAAGAGATGTGATTTATTAATTGACGAGTGCAACGAAAATCTCATCTTCAAATCGGGTAAGTCTGGTTGCGGACACAAGAGTACTGAATTATTTTATAGCAAGAAATCGTCAACCAATGTAGTTAGAGAACCGCTAAGCCGTTTAATTGCTTTCGCAATCAAATCCTTGTTGAAGGAGATGTTGAAGTTCGAAGAAACAATTTTCTTAGGTTTAAAAACAAACGAGACACTTAGTCTTATAACGGGATCATACAGTGGACGATTTGATGAAGCTCCTACAAGAGGCCATAAATTTAGACGTAGAACATCAATGCGGCGGGGCTGATAGATTGCCGGCTGAGCTATTCAAATACGGCACTGAGAAGAAGCATGCATCAACTTCTTTGTAAAATATGGTCGGAGGAAAGCATACCCAACGATTGGAATTTAAGTGTGCTCTGTGCAATCCGAAAAAAGGGAGATCCCACAATCTGCGCCAACTACTGTGGGATAAGTCCCCTAAACTTCGTGTATAAGGTTCTATCGACAATCGTCAACAAACTGATTGTACCTAATCAGTGTGGCTTTAGACCTGGAAAATCAACAACCTACCAGATATTCACCATGCGCCAAGTCTTGGAAATTACCCGCGAAAAGAGAATCGACACACACAACCTCTTCGTCAATTTCAAAGTTGCTTTCGACAGCACGAAAAGGAGCTGCCTCTATGTCACGGTGTCTGAATTTGGTATCCCGGCAAAACTAATACGGCTGTGTAAACTGACCTTGAGCAACACCAAAAGCTCCGTCAGGATTGGGAAGGTCCTTTCCAAGCCGTTCGGTATTAAACGAGGCTTCTCGAGAAAGTAATTCGAGCTGCAGAACTTAATCGAGCAAGTACAATATTTGTAAGAGCGTACAGCTGTTGGCGTATGCCAATGATATTGACATCGTTATCCTTAACAACCGCGCCGTTAGTTCTGCTTCCCCCAGAATGGATAAGGCAGCAATGCAAATGGGTGTGGTGATGAATGAGGGCAAGGCGAAATATCTCCTCTCATCAAACAAACAGTCGTCGCACTCACGAATTGGCTCCCACGTCACTGTTGACAGTTATAACTTTGAAGTTGTAGCTCATTTCGTCTATCTTGGAATTGAGAATTAAAGACTTATCTTGATGAACAAAAACAAAACTTTATAAGTCACTCATTTTTCCCGTCATGCTATATGGTGCAGAGGCATGGACGATAACAACGTCTAATGAGGCGACGTTATGAGTTTTCGAGAGAAAGGTTTGAGAAAGATTTATGGTCCTTTGCGCGTTAACCACACAAATATCGCATTCGATGGAACAATGAGCTGTATGAGATATGCAAGTATGACGTCATTGACAAAGTTCAGCGAATTAAATAAAGCGGTTACGCTGGAGTTATGTTACTAATGTTACTTCGTTAAATAAAACATCTTGTCTCCTTAAAAGTTACACCAATAATAATCTTTTTTCTTAAATTAATTTTACATGAAGGTAATTAAGCAAAGAAATTTGATGAGTCAGTAAAACAATAATAATTGTATAAAAGTTGGTAAACAGGAAGTAGGTATCAATTACAACTGTTGCAATGTTTTAAATTTGATGAGTCAATAAAAATAATAAAGTACAATAAGAAAATTGATACAATTGTTGCAATGTTTTAAATTTGATGAGTCAATAAATATAATAAAGTACAATAAGAAAATAAATACAATTTTTGAAATGCTCTAAATTTGATGAGTCAATAAAAATAAAGTTAGTAAATAGGTGGTAAGTATCAATTACAATTGTTGCAATGTTTTAAATTTAATAAATCGATAAAAATAATAAAGTACAATAAGAAAATAAATTTAGTAATTTGTTGTTATTGTTTTATTGGTGTATTCTGGGTTTTGGTGGGGGTTGATGTGACGATATAACTCTGGCTAAGTCATGTTGTCCGAATGGACAAAAAAACTCCAGCTCTGGAAGTATTCGACGCAGTACCCGCCGGGGGAGCATAGGAAGAGGAAGACCTTCACTCCGTTGGAAAGACCAGGCGGAAAAAGAGCTGGCTTCGCTTGGAATCTGCAATAGGCACCACTTTGCAAAAAGAAGGACGGTTGTTAACTCGGCTATTACCGCGTAAGTGGTTTCTAGGCCAGTTAAGAAAATGAAAAGAAGAAGAAGTTGCACCAATTTTTGAAAATTACTGATCAATATACCATTTAACAAATTTATCATTATTTGTAAATATAATAGAAAAATATAAAACCAACAAAGAAAAAATTATCAATTGACAATTCGAGTAAAGACGTTGAAATGCAAATAATAGAAACAATATTAAGACAATTAAAAATTGACAACAACAGATGAATTAGGTACGAATAGATTTCAGTTACACCTGACCATGATGACTATATGAAAATTACAAAGAAGGTAAATGATTTAATGGAAAATAATAATAACAATTAAAACTAACTCTTAAATATTTTAAACAATCACAGAATTTACACAAATAATGAAACATTTACAAGGCAGTTCGAACGAAAATACCATTTTAAGGCAAAGAAACTAATAATTACTGAACTTAACAATACAATAAGAATACAGAATACTATATTAGGTTTTCAAAAAAGTCTTGCGTTATTTTCGCTATTTGGCGCTGAAAGCGCGTAGTTCTAGTTTTATTCGTCGCATCGGGTCATGCTATACCTTTTTAGAAAGCTTTTTTCACGCGCTAACACGTATTTGACACATATTGATTGTCGTTTCGTTTAAGTCGTTCGTGAGTTATAGCGTCGCAAACATGGACCAAATAAAGAGAAAATACGGCATATTTTACAGTACTACTACGATAAAGACAAAAATGCATCTCAAGCCACCAATAAAATTTGGCGGCTTATGGACCCGATACAGTTTCCATTTCCACCGCACAACGATGGTTTCAACGTTTTCATTCTGGTGTAGAGGAGGTAGAAGATGCGCCACGCTCCGGAAGGCCTGTCGTCGAAAATTTCGATAAAATTGATGAATTGGTCAAAAGAAACCGGCATATTAGTCATCAAACCGTTTCAAACCATTTGAAGAAGCTTGAAGTCACTAAGAAGCTCGATGTATGGGTGCCACACGAATTGATACAATAAAAATACTGCAAGACTTTTTTGACAAGCTAATATTATCAAAAGTGAATATTCTGAATCCCTTAATTTTAGATATGGTAGAAATCAAACTGAAGATTTAGAATGATTACTGATGTTTCAGAATTTAAAATTGATCACAAATAATCTAATAATAGTATATATTAAATATACAAAAATACAAAGTATTTGTAAGTTATAGAAAGCAATAACCGTTTCACACAAAGATAGAAAATAACTTATCGAATGTGAAACAATAAAATGCGAAACTAAAATTTATTTAGTCCAAATAAACAAGCTAATTATACAAAGATTAATGAAGCAAATAAAGTAATAAATATTGTAAAAGGCGTTGTTATAATAGTTTGCGAAAAACATAATGTGAATAATACTACAATAGACAGAGTATATTTGATAACTTTTGAAGATAATGTAATAATTGATAATATAAAAAATTAAAATACACTGCGACAATTTTATATAGAAGTAATAAAAGAAGGAAATATAAAGCCATTTTTGTAACAGAATATATTGAAACAACATATGTATATTGATTAAAGATTGGAAAACTTTAAAAAGTTAACTCCAATAAAACAAGAAATCAAAAAAATCTTTTTTGGTGGACGTTTTGTACTTTATTATTGATTAACCGGCCGACATCATTTTCCTTGTTCACGTTCTGATTATTTTTTTCCATTAATTTGGTGGTGCTGATCACGAAATTATACCTCATTTTATCGCATCACATCCGGATGTTTTTTTTTGTGATAGGGCAAATTTGTAGGTGTTTTCGTGTTTTAAATAGTAAAAAATTGGTGATATTTGTGGCTCAAATACAAACAACGTTCAAAAAATTTTCATTTGTCAGCCGGTGTAATCAAAGTAAAAGAGGAAATGTGTTTACCTGGTCCTTCTAAAAAGAGGAGTTCTTCCTCTTCTTCTGCTTCCCCCGTCGGGTACTGCGTCGAATACTTTCAAAACTGGAGTGTTGTCGTCCATCCGAACAACATGACCTAGCCAGCGGAGCCGCTGTCTTTTAATTCGCTGAACTATGACAATGTCGTCGTATATCTCGTACAGCTCACCGTTCCATCGAATGCGATATTTGCCGTGGCTAACGTGCAAAGGGCCGTAAATCTTTCGCAGAACTTTTCTCTCGAAAACTCGCAACGTCAACTCATCAGATGTTGTCATCGTCCAAGCCTCTGCACCATATAGCAGGTCGGAATTAAGTGTGACGTCGGACGACCATGTGAGTAAATGTCGCAAAAAAACCTCCATCGTCAGATTAGAACATAGCTCAAGGTGTACTGCCTTTGTCGTGAAACATAGGAAGAGAGTCACATAGCCTTTCTTGAGAGTGGGAGACCTGAATACGGACGCCTTTATTTGGCGTGATTAATATGTGGATGTAATTCAAGAATAATGTGGCAAATGGAGACTTCTAAGATATTATTATGGAGTGGCGTTCATTGTATGTTAGGCTTCAGTTAACAAGCCAGCCATTGGTACGAAGTAGACCTTTCGTGTCTAAAATTGGGTGTAGAATAAAAATGAGCTCTTTTTACCTATCGGCTTCGACACTCTTAGTAATGATATGTCGCAGCTGAAGTAGCGAGTTTAGATTGATGCGATAAGAGCGAACTTTGCTTTTCGTAAGTCTTGTGTGTATGTTGCTATTTAATTTTAATTTTAAGCCGCTCTATGAACTTGAGCATATATGCGACTACTCTTACGACTCGGGGGACGCTGAAAATCGTTCAAGAATGTCATTATTATCGGATTGTGGCCAAGAATCGATGGATTTAATTCGGATTGTGGTGAAGAATCGATGGATTCTGATAACCCTCGAGGACCAGATTTTTAACACTGACTACTTATCGATCTCACTAGGTCAAGTATTTGCGACGTTCAATTTGAAAGATATGCTTTCCACGCGTGTGGTGGTTTTTCTAACCAGGCTAGAACTATTTCGAAATCGGACCATAAATATAATTTGTATTTCGCCATGCCTAAGTAGGTCTGTACATTAGAAACTAGTATTGCTGCATTGTATATAGTGGCTCAATATGCCTTTTCGGGAGTTTACCCTCCGTGGAATTTGTATTCGTGAAACCTCTTTCAGATTATTAGCGAACTGAGACTCTTTTTCAAAGTGAATAGTCCCAGTCGGTTCCGTCTAGCCATAATTCTTGAATCAAAACTTTCGCCTGTATCATAATTGGCGAAAGCTATCCTGCGATGTCGAAAAGTTTTACCACTGAGGATAAAATCTGTCTTTTCGTTATGGCGGATAATGCGGATATGGATTCAGTCGTGTATGAAACTGGTTCGATATCGCATTCCATTGGATGCTTAGTGTTTTTGTTGTACTTTCGGTTTTGAATACAAAGAAATTAGTATCCAACAAATTATCGTTTGGTATATTTTTTAAGATATTTCGGTGATTAGATGTAACCTTTTTTAAGCGAAATCCTGTGCAATTGAGGGCATTTATTACTTGTGATAAGGACTCGTATGCATACTTCCACTGTGGCTTCCAGACAGGATATCTTCTACATACGTTTGTGTTTTTAACACTTGTGAATTCTGACTTTGTGTCTTCTGCAAGTTTGTGGAGTGTACACACTGGGGCACAGTTTACGCCAGAGGTAACTGTTTTTAATTTAAAATTGCGTAGTGGACTATTTGGAGATTTTCGGAAAATAATTCGCTGAAAAATCTTGATAATCTTTATGAACGACTGTTTGTCGATAAATTTTTTCGACAGAAGAGAGAAAAGATATGCTAATAGCTTTGTGGAGCACAAAGCTGGAAAGAGGCTGCATTCAACGGAGAGTGAACCAAAGGCACCATCAGAAAAGTAAGTGCGAAGACGTAGGCGTGAAGCTACACGTCTGGCACGGGAACGATAAACTGAAAACGTTCAAGGTAGCAGCAGTGGATAAGGAAATTCCGAAGCGGTATTTTATCGTCGCACTCATAAATCGCGAAAACCCACTGGGACAAATGTAGGAGCGGTGAAAAATAGTGGAAAGTAAGCTATTGAAAGCTCTCTGATCTAGAATGGGCGCCATGCCGAGCGTACCCTTGGCCTTCGTTGATTGATCAGGATGGCTTAGCGGAGTCAAAATCTTTGAAATCCGACGCTAGCAAGGGTAACGGAAGCCGCCAGAACGCTTCCAAACATGTGGGAAGGAGCAAAGCTGAAGGCCGCAGAGGTATTCCATTGGTGCCAAGACGGAATGTAATCATAGAAGCAGATACTGTTGGAGAAGAGCCTGAGACCTTATGTGAACAACTCACATGAAGAGCTTAAAGGGCGTGACTGTATTTACGAATGCACTAAATACAGCTTTTAACTACGCTTTGGATCTCTATCCCTCTCTCAAGTGCTGGTGCAGCTATTGTAAGACCAATTATGCTGCTCGGTGCAATAGTATGGTGGACAGGCTTACGAAAGTCCACCGACTGGAAGCCAATGGAAAGGATTCAGAGGCTCGCTGCGCTGGGCATAAGAGGAGCTTTAAGAATAACTCAAACGACTAGTCTTGAAATGGTACTGAGCAATCTTTTAAGTTTCCGGGTAGCCTCTAAAGCAGCTGCAGGCAATTCCTGTCAACATCTGCGTAGACAGCCAAACAGCAATCAGGGCAGTAGTCTCATATTGCATATCGGCCAGTGAAAAAACTCAAGCGTTTTTGAGATGCGAAAATATACACTGGGAATGCGCGAATAAAATAAAGCCTAATTGCCTGTCGAAAATTAATTGCGGTAAGAAATGAAAACGCGTCCGGTCGATTCAGCGGTTCAATTACAATAGAATTCTTTATTTCACTTAATCTAATTGCTAAGCCTAAATCTTAAAACTAACGGCTTAAACTAGTAGTAATATAAATATGTATTAAAATGGGGTAAGTCTTATCATCTTCAACTTTTCGTTCAATATTGTAATAGATTATGGTAAGTATTAAGGTAAGTAGTAGATTAATATTATGAATGCATTATTAAGGTAAGTATAATATATTTTCTTAATTTAATTTTTAACAATTCAATAGTTTAAAAATTTTTATAATTCAATATTTTACAATTCATTAATCCGGTCGATTCAGCGGTTCAATTACAATAGAATTCTTTATTTCACTTAATCTAATTGCTAAGCCTAAATCTTAAAACTAACGGCTTAAACTAGTGGTAATATAAATATGTATTAAAATGGGGTAAGTCTTATCATCTTCAACTTTTCGTTCAATATTGTAATAGATTATGGTAAGTATTAAGGTAAGTAGTAGATTAATATTATGAATGCATTATTAAGATAAGTATAATATATTTTCTTAATTTAATTTTTAACAATTCAATAGTTTAAAAATTTTTATAATTCAATATTTTACAATTCATTTATTATTTTTATTTTAGGTATAAATTTGTAGATAGGTCGCTTGACGCAACACCGGCCACCTTGACAGGATCAATTTCCTTCAACCTCCATTGGAAGCAAGGCCAGCTTGTGGATGGGGCGCTTGATTGTGCCCGCCTTAATTGCCACTTCTCCGACTCGCACCTTGCCGTCTTGGCCTTCGACGGTTGCGCCGACGCGGCCGATTACCCACTGCTGCGGCGGCACGTTGTCTTCGTGAACGAGGACGAGATCGCCTGGCTGCAGGTTGTGTTTGGGGTGGAGCCATTTGTTGCGCTCCTGAAGGCTCGTTAGATATATTTTGGACCACTGTTGCCAAAACTGTTGTTTGAGACAGCAAACAAGTTGCCATCTCTCGCAGCAACGAATTGGGTCCGTTGGCACTTGTGGTGGGGGCAGTGCTCGCAGAGGACAACCGATTAAAAGGTGCGCTGGAGTAAGTGCTTCTCCGTCGTTGAGGTTATGGCTCAACGGTGTTAGGGGACGCGAGTTCAAAATGGCCTCCACTTCGGCCAGTAGCGTTGAGAGCTCTTCCGTTGTTAATAGAGCGTTGCCGAGTGCGCGAACGATTAGATGCTTGGCGGACTTCACGACCGCCTCCCATAATCCGCCGAAGTGCAGCGCCCTGGGTGGTATAAAACCGAAGCTGAATCCTTCTTCGGCTGCGAACCCCATTAGTTCTGGGGCTTGCGCTAGAAACGCCTCCTTCAGCTCGCGCAGCTTGCGGTCGCGACGAAGTTGGTGGCGTTGTCGCTGAATATCTTCGTCGGCATCCCTCGGCGTCCAATGAACCTTTTTAGGGCGAAAATAAATGAATTAGAAGATAGGTCCGAAACTAATTCTAAATGTACTGCCTGTGAAGTGAAGCAAACGAAAACTGCAATATATGTTTTTACGGGTGGTCGTCCGCGTATTTTTAGAGTTGTGTATATTGGACCACAAAAATCTACGCCACATATAAGAAAGGGTCGTAGTGCTCGAAGTCTTTCGACTGGCAAATTTCCCATTATTTGGTTTTGCAACTTCGGCTAGTAATGAAAACAATGTAAACAGTTTCTTACGGTTCTACTGCAAGCTTCTCGGGCATTTATTAGCCATATGCGTTCTCGAAGAAGCGCAACCAACGCTTTAGCCCCGGCGTGGTGATTTCGAATGTGCAGGAACCGTAAATACGTTATAACGAAGTGCGAGCTTTTATTCAATAAAAGCGGAAATTTGGCATCGTATGGGAGAGGTGCATTTAATAGGCGACCTCCTACTCGGATTAATTTGAACGACAGCGACATATCCGATTACTCATGCAAAAACGGGTTGAGTTTTTGCCAGTTTGCGGGTAGCGTGGTACCTTTATGCAATTTTTGAATAACATCCGAAAATTCTGAATGTTGGACCACCTGTGCAATTTTTAGAAAACTCAAGTTTGATGGTCGCCTGATCCATGCGACCACACAAAGCAATTTTTTATAAGAAGAGAATTTTTCAATGAGGTCCAATATTGAATTTTATTCAGAAGTCGAAATTAATGTAAATGTAGTTTTCTTCTTCTCTAATGCTTCGTCTTCTGGTGAGAGCTGGAAGTAGCTATTAATTGGCCATAATGCAGGGTCTTCTAGGAGGAACTGTGGACCGCCAAACCATATTGAATTATTCAATTCGTCCACGTTACAACCCCCAGACACTTGATCCGCAGGATTTTGTTTCGTTGGCACATGTCGCCAATGTACTTTGTCAGTCAACTCTTGGATTTCGGACACTCTGTTTGCGACGAAGGTTTGTAGTGAAGATGAATGTGTTTTAATCCAATGTAAAACGATTTCAGAGTCTGTCCAAAATGTAATATTTTCGAAATGTCCACTCAACATAGGCGCTACTCTTGACCATAATTTCGAAAGAATATGTGCTGCCGAGAGATCACGACGCGGAAGAGATTTGGTCTTCAGCGGAGCCACTCTAGACTTTGCAGTAAGCAGCATGCATTTAATACCACTAGCAGATTGGCTTCGTATGTATATGCGGCATCCGTACACCCTTATTAAGGCGTCGGAGAAGCCATGTATTTGGCAGATGGCACTCGACTCAACGTTTACGTAACGAGGAATGCTTATCGACGACAGCTGCATTAGGTTGGCTTTAAAGTTCTGCCAGCTAGTGTCAAGACGCAATGGAATCGACTCATCCCAACATATTTTTTGGATCCAAAGCTCTTGCAATAAGATTTTTACTTTGGTAACTAGTGGGCTAGTAATCCAAGAGGATCAAAAAGGCGAGCAGAAACTGACAATATGTTTCGTTTAGTGGCTCGCAGGTCATTAAAATTGTCATCTAAAACAAATCGAAACAAATCCTCTTTCGGCAACCAATGGATTCCTGACGTTTTAGTGAAACTTTTGTCATTGAAGCTTAATGACTTTTCAGTGCAATCACTGTCGAAAAATTTAGGGTGGTTCGAAAACCACTTCGCTAAGGTGAATCCTGCCGAGTTTAATATTTTAATTACCTCACTTCTCTAGAGATCTAGAGACTCAAAATTTTCGGACCCTGTTAATAAATCATCAACATAAAAGTCCCTTTTGATGGCCATTGAACCGAGTGGGTGTTTCATTGTATTGGCATCACTGAGCATTTGCAAACACCGTGTTGCGAGAAATGGAGCAAGCGCAGTGCCGTATTTTACGGTGTTAAGACGAAAAATTTGAATTTGCTCAGAAGGATGCTCTCTCCACACAATAAGTTGACAATTTCTGTCTTCTTCATGTATAATTATGTGACGGTACATTTTAGTAATGTCCGCTGTTAGTGCATACTTATGTAAGCGAAAACGAAGAAGAGTTGAATATAATTCTTCTTGGATGGTTGGACCTACCATCAAAAGTTCATTCAACGCTATTTGAGTTGAAGCATCAAAGACAACACGTAATTTGGTTGTTGTGCTCTCGGGCCTTAAAACGCATTGATGCGGAATGAAGTAGTGTGGCTCACTCGGGATCTTATTGTTCGTTGGGCTCATGTGACCCAATGCTCTATATTCATTCATAAAGTCCAGATACATTTTACGAAATTCTAGATCTTTTAATGTCCTTCTCTCCAGGGTCTGAAACCGCCGAACTGCGGTTTCATATGAGTGACCGAGTAACTTACGGTCAGCTTTAAAGGGCATTCTGACTTGAAGCCGTCCTGAAGGCAATACTTGAGTAGTATTAACGAAAAAATTTTCACACTCTTGAATTTGATGCCATTTGATTCTGAAGGTAATTCTTCTAGAGCCCAAAATTTTTGGACCACTGAATCTATTGACGTAAAGTCTTCTTCAGCTAGGCATAATGTGCTATGTAATTTGGGGGGAGAACTTAGATTTCTGACGTATTTGCCAGATACAATCCATCCTAAAAGGGTTTTCTGAAGTGTTGGTTGGTTAGGACCATTTTTAATTTGGCCAATAGCTAAAAGGTCGAAAAATGTTTCAGCACCCAATATGATATCCTCTTTTTTAGATTTGTGAACCAAGTCCTCCGTCATAAAGTTGACCTGGGAGCCTGAGTCCAGCAAGGCTCTCGCAGGCAGGTAGTCTCCGGAGCTGGTCCTCACTAGAATTACAGCTGTTGCCAACATGACCCGATACGGCATACTGGCTGTATGCATGGCATGTGTGGTTGATGGTTGCGGATGAGGTACAGCGGGGAAGGACACTGGATACTGGTGCAACAGCGAGTGATGGGCTCGATTGCATATGCGGCAACGATCCGCCCTGCATTTGGAAACGGTATGTCCCTTACGCAAATGCAATTTATGCATAAGGGTACCGATTTGACGAACTCGAACCTCTGCTGCACCGGAAGCGCCTTGAATGTGGGGCAGGCAGTCAAATGGTGGTCCTTAGATTTGCACTGTTGACAAAGAGGCTGCCTCGTATTTGCAGCAACCAGCGCCGATTTGGTCCTGTCCATATGTTGGTGTTTCCCATGATTCGCATTGCTTGTAGGTATGGGCTTCGTCCTAGAGTGTGATGCTCCTTCCGCTGACACCTGCTGGCATCTTCGATTTAGGGTGGCTTCACAGTCCTTCCACAGTGGCAGTGTGTCATAGTGTAGCGCTTCTTCCCATTTGGATCGGGTGGCAGGGTCAACCTTTGTCATTACAATATGTATGATTATTGCGTTCGTTATTTGTTTTTCATCGCCCAGCGATAGCAATAAATCATATACCGCTGACACTTCGTCAATCATTGAACGCAGGGAAGGCGCAGAAGGCTTTGGGATTGTTGGCAAACATTCATTATCATAAACTTTTTTGAGACTTGCCAACGCTTTCGGGTAATTTTCATTCGACATCTGAAACGCTTTAACTGTTCCCAAAGCCTCTCCAGATAGACAATTAACCAAATGGTTAAATTTTTCAATATCTGGGATATTTAGATCATTATGAACCAGGCTCTCGAACAAACTCATAAAACTTTAGAATTCTGAATATTCTCCCTTGAATTTCGGCAAATTCATTTTAGGGAGTCTTGAGCTGTGAGAAGCTACAAAAGATGTTTCGGCAAGTGAAGTTCTATTTTTCGTTAAAATTGACTTTATTATGGACTTCGTTTCAACGATTATGTCCTCTAACTCCCCTCGGGCCATGTCGTCCTCATCAATTTCTTCAATCTTTGATTGGCATTTCATTAACTTTTCACTATGTAAATTTAATATATCTAAACGACATTCCAATTCTATTGGATCTAAAGGCATAGTCTTTTCGAGAAGGCCCGTTTTAAAGCGCAAAATACTACTTTTCGCAACCGTTCTTTGACGTCTTAACGATTTTAAGTCGTTAAAATGAGTAATCAACTCCTTACTTGGAAACAGGTTTGCGAGAGTTGGCTTTGGCTTGCTCATTTTGCTTGTTTAAATTAAATATCCGAAAAAAGACTATAACGGTTGGTAACAGATATACCAAGAATCGATATGGCGAAAACGAAAAAATATATGTATGTATGTCGATTCCCAAATATACGAAAGCCTAACCAATAGCAATAAAAGTTGGCAACAAATATATTTGGAATCGGTTACGAAAACGAAAAAAAATAATATCGATTCCCAAGTATACGAAAGCCAAACCGATAAATGCGCAAATTGAACAATAGCACAAAAAAGTAATTTAATCGGAAAATGTCCGAACAAAAATCGACAAAAATTGCAAAAAAAAAACCGAAAATTGGAAACGCGGATCAAAAAAAATTGCGAAAAACGAGATAATTTAAGTTTGCAATTAATAATTTTTTCACCTTTATTTCAAAATAAAGGGCTACCGCAAAATCCCAAAATCCCTTTGATTCACTTTAAATTCATACATTCTGATATAAACATACGTGGGGTTCAATTATGTATATCAATTGTATAATATATAATATATGTATGTATATATTGTTATATATGTATGTAAGTATGTCAATATAATGAAACAAAAAGGGAGAGCCAAAAACTGAAAGTGTGCACTTTGTTGTTTATTTGAATTTTCGTTGGTTTGCACCACTTTCAATAATTTGCACTCGTTACCTGGTGCGTCGGCTATTTGCCGGCGCTCACTTCCCTTTTGCACCGAATGCAGCGGCAGCGCATTTCCATGACGGCAGCAGCGGCGTAGTGGCAGCGACGGAAGTTGGCAGCGACGTTGTGTCAGCAGCTTAGCGATGGCGGCAAAGTGATGGCAGCGATGTGATGGAGTTGACGTAGCAAAATTGGACACTTAGCGGCACTATATAGTTACGGGGTTTAGTAGCGGCACGAGAAGCGGTAAGTAATAGTGGTACTTTACTCTTACGGCTCAAGAAGCGGTATTTTGTCGCGGTAGTTTTTAACGGCACTTCACGGTTAACTTCTGAATTTTTGTCATACGGCACATTACCCAATGTATAATAATAATTTTATTTCGTTTGTCACTTTTAGCCGAGACTATTTCGAACAACTTGGTGTTATTAACGTGAAACTCACTGTACCGCACCTTCTCCACGTCACGTATACGTGTATATGTGTATGTATGAATATGTAGATATTTTTTTTATTTTATCACTTCTGTTTTCTTTTTTTAAAGATTTGCCGCTGTACATATCACTTTACTATTGAATGTACATATGTATGTAGGTACATATAAACATAATGTATGTATTTAATTCTCCTTTTTACGCTTATATAGGGATCACTGCACTTGAAAGAAACACCTCCACTTTAATTTGTTATTTTCTTGTTTGTTTTTTCAGGTGTAATTTGTTTTCACTTCACTTGCCGAAAGGCCGAAAACGAAACGAGTTGACAGGCAATTAGAAGTGAAAACGAAAGTTAGCATTAACAATATTAGTTGGCACTTTATTAAAAATATAACTAAGTTCACGCAACAAGTCCCTGCTCGGGCGCCATGAAAAATCTCAAGCGTTTTTGAGATGCGAAAATATACACTGGGAATGCGCGAATAAAATAAAGCCTAATTGCCTGTCGAAAATTAATTGCGGTAAGAAATGAAAACGCGTCCGGTCGATTCAGCGGTTCAATTACAATAGAATTCTTTATTTCTTTTAATCTAATTGCTAAGCCTAAATCTTAAAACTAACGGCTTAAACTAGTGGTAATATAAATATGTATTAAAAAGGGGTAAGTCTTATCATTTTCAACTTTTCGTTCAACATTGTAATAGATTATGGCAAGTATTAAGGTAAGTAGTAGATTAATATTATGAATGCATTGTTAAGGTTAGTATAATAGATTTTCTTAATTTAATTTTTAACAATTCTGTTTAAATGAGTTAAGTATCTGCCCCGGAAAAACAAGCACACACTAATGCAACACATACTCATACATCAACCAACACAACTCACCATACCTTTCCACCAAACTCATCAACAAAAAGGATGGACAGATTTACAGCACATACATTCGTTTTCCGACACCAATCCCGCGCGTCGTAATTTTCGCACACAATTCGTCACACCCTCCTGCGGATACACTTTCGTTTTATATATATACTTTCAATCATACGCGGAGCCACGTAAATCCCTCCTGCGATCCCCCAGCGGTCCGGTATGCAACTACACCTACCTACATACTTTCGTCGTTCAAATATAACTTATAATATTCTTTATAAATTTAAGTACATTAAATAATTGTAAACCCATTAAATTACATTAAATGATTTTACATATTAAACGACAGCATTTTTAATAAACAACTGTTAAAGTGGTTAATACTTTTGTGTCCAAATTAAGAACAACAATTTAATCATGGTCCTTCGAGCCTCAAAGACAGGCACTATAAATTAACATCCACATATTATATGTACACGAAACATAAATTCAGCAGTGCAGTGACACCAAAAATAAAACACATATGTATACACATATATAAATGTATACCTAATGATACATATTTGCGCTCATAACAGAAAGTGTGGTGATGAGAAAACAAAACACAAACTTAAGAAAAGTGCAGTAAAACAGTGCGGTAAACAAAACAAAACAAATTAAAATATATTTATGTATATGTAATAAAAAAATTACAAAAAAGGAGATGTGACAAAACAATAACTAACAATAATGTACAAACATAAGTAACATATACAACAAAAGACAAGAAATAAAAAAAAAATATAGTGGAGAGAAACAAAAACAAAGTATAACAAATAGACAAACAAAAGCTAAGATTAAAAAACAAAAAGTGCAGTGCCCCAAACAGAAAACAAACACATACGTATACAAACAAAAAAGAAAAAAAGTGCAGTGAAACAAAAAAAACAAAGCTGTAATAACAAAAAACATTTCAGTAAAACAAAACGAGAAACAATACAATAAAAACGTTTACCTAGCTAAACCACAAACCGGGCGCGAAACCCAAAACATAAAATAAATATAAAAACAAAATAAACGGGCGCGATCATTAAAACAAAGAGCTAAAACAGCAACACCTACAAACAACAAAACCACAAGCAACAACATCTTCAAGGACTGGAAGAAGGGAGGAGAATTGTGGATAAAAGGGACATGTAGATATGTACATACGTTATTCCCAAATCAAAGTGAGCGTATCAATTTCACTTTATGCTTAATATATGCACATAAACACATATACATACATGTTTTAATGTACGGTTTTCCTAGTTAAAACTTAGCGAAAATCAGTACCCGATCTATACTGTAAAATTAAATTTAGTCAAGTACATATACTCGTATATTCTGTATCATTTCATATGCACATATCTACATGTATGTGTCCTTGAATATTTGCATATCTGCATACTTTGGTCCAACTCCAACAAACCAACAAATCGAATATTTACCTATGACAAATTTCTGGCAATACCTCTTATGCTTAATAAAGTAAGAAGCAGGACTGCATACAAAAATTGAGAAACATAAACAAAAAACGTACATACATACATACATATCTTATATATAAAAATGAATCGCAAAATGTGTTGGTAAGCGCATAACTCAAAAACGCCTGGACCAATTTTGCCAATACTTTTTTTAAGATGTTCGTTGAAGCTCAAGGATGGTTTTTACGGCAAAAAAAATTCGAATAATTGCCGGAAAACCCCTAAAACCAGCCCTTTTTCTGTTATCTAACTAAAACGTAGAATCAATTTGAGCTTTTTGTTATTATATAAAGTTCATATTAAATTAAGAGTACTCACTGCTCAAACAATGTAGGTATGTTCCCAACGTCCAATTTGCAGGGAATCCAATGAAGATGGTTTGTAAACAAACAAAAAAAAAAAACAGAAAATGTAAATTTTTCAAAGTGACTTTTACATACAAAATCTTTTCCAATTTTTTTTTTTGATTTCCATTTGATTAAGGTAGACAAAAGAAAAACAGAATATGTAAATTTTTAACTGACTTACGAGCGTAGATTTCAAAGTGACTTTTCAATAAAATTTTTTTTTTCAATTTTTTTGTTTTGTTTTCCAATTGATTTCATGTAAATTCATTGAAAATTATTAAGTGTCATAAATAAAGTTCTTGGTGTGAAAATAAAACAAGAAAAAAGATTTATAATTTGTACAATTCAAACGAAGAAAACAATTGGTTATTTTAAACTATTCGCTTTGTTCTCAAATTAAAAAAATCTAAACAAGTAAGTACGATTTACGCCTTTAAAGTGAGCGGCTAATAAACTCGCGATACTATTCTTTTGACTTACTTTAAAATGAATCAGTTTTCACGTCATTACATGAGACAAACACAAACAGCGTTATTTTACATCCATAAAACATTAGTACGGCTTGAAGGTATTGACTCCAAGTCATATCAAATTAAAGAAAGTTAAAACAACAACAAACTATCAACGTCAGCGTTTTTTTCTTGGATTTTCGGTCACCTACTCTACTGAGTTAATTTTTGTCAACTGATACACGAAACAAATCGTACCTATATCCTGTTTCGTGCAGTGTTTAGTTACCTATGATAACTAATTATTGCATTTTAGATATGCCTCCTATTAGACGAAGCAATTTAGGTAGACGAACCCGAAATGCTGCAAACCAAGCTAATTACAAATCTTATAATGCTGCACAAGGACGTGACGATCGAATTAGATTTGCACTGTTGACAAAGAGGCTGCCTCGTATTTGCAGCAACCAGCGCCGATTTGGTCCTGTCCATATGTTGGTGTTTCCCATGATTCGCATTGCTTGTAGGTATGGGCTTCGTCCTAGAGTGTGATGCTCCTTCCGCTGACACCTGCTGGCATCTTCGATTTAGGGTGGCTTCACAGTCCTTCCACAGTGGCAGTGTGTCATAGTGTAGCGCTTCTTCCCATTTGGATCGGGTGGCAGGGTCAACCTTTGTCATTACAATATGTATGATTATTGCGTTCGTTATTTGTTTTTCATCGCCCAGCGATAGCAATAAATCATATACCGCTGACACTTCGTCAATCATTGAACGCAGGGAAGGCGCAGAAGGCTTTGGGATTGTTGGCAAACATTCATTATCATAAACTTTTTTGAGACTTGCCAACGCTTTCGGGTAATTTTCATTCGACATCTGAAACGCTTTAACTGTTCCCAAAGCCTCTCCAGATAGACAATTAACCAAATGGTTAAATTTTTCAATATCTGGGATATTTAGATCATTATGAACCAGGCTCTCGAACAAACTCATAAAATTTTAGAATTCTGAATATTCTCCCTTGAATTTCGGCAAATTCATTTTAGGGAGTCTTGAGCTGTGAGAAGCTACAAAAGATGTTTCGGCAAGTGAAGTTCTATTTTTCGTTAAAATTGACTTTATTATGGACTTCGTTTCAACGATTATGTCCTCTAACTCCCCTCGGGCCATGTCGTCCTCATCAATTTCTTCAATCTTTGATTGGCATTTCATTAACTTTTCACTATGTAAATTTAATATATCTAAACGACATTCCAATTCTATTGGATCTAAAGGCATAGTCTTTTCGAGAAGGCCCGTTTTAAAGCGCAAAATACTACTTTTCGCAACCGTTCTTTGACGTCTTAACGATTTTAAGTCGTTAAAATGAGTAATCAACTCCTTACTTGGAAACAGGTTTGCGAGAGTTGGCTTTGGCTTGCTCATTTTGCTTGTTTAAATTAAATATCCGAAAAAAGACTATAACGGTTGGTAACAGATATACCAAGAATCGATATGGCGAAAACGAAAAAATATATGTATGTATGTCGATTCCCAAATATACGAAAGCCTAACCAATAGCAATAAAAGTTGGCAACAAATATATTTGGAATCGGTTACGAAAACGAAAAAAAATAATATCGATTCCCAAGTATACGAAAGCCAAACCGATAAATGCGCAAATTGAACAATAGCACAAAAAAGTAATTTAATCGGAAAATGTCCGAACAAAAATCGACAAAAATTGCAAAAAAAAAACCGAAAATTGGAAACGCGGATCAAAAAAAATTGCGAAAAACGAGATAATTTAAGTTTGCAATTAATAATTTTTTCACCTTTATTTCAAAATAAAGGGCTACCGCAAAATCCCAAAATCCCTTTGATTCACTTTAAATTCATACATTCTGATATAAACATACGTGGGGTTCAATTATGTATATCAATTGTATAATATATAATATATGTATGTATATATTGTTATATATGTATGTAAGTATGTCAATATAATGAAACAAAAAGGGAGAGCCAAAAACTGAAAGTGTGCACTTTGTTGTTTATTTGAATTTTCGTTGGTTTGCACCACTTTCAATAATTTGCACTCGTTACCTGGTGCGTCGGCTATTTGCCGGCGCTCACTTCCCTTTTGCACCGAATGCAGCGGCAGCGCATTTCCATGACGGCAGCAGCGGCGTAGTGGCAGCGACGGAAGTTGGCAGCGACGTTGTGTCAGCAGCTTAGCGATGGCGGCAAAGTGATGGCAGCGATGTGATGGAGTTGACGTAGCAAAATTGGACACTTAGCGGCACTATATAGTTACGGGGTTTAGTAGCGGCACGAGAAGCGGTAAGTAATAGTGGTACTTTACTCTTACGGCTCAAGAAGCGGTATTTTGTCGCGGTAGTTTTTAACGGCACTTCACGGTTAACTTCTGAATTTTTGTCATACGGCACATTACCCAATGTATAATAATAATTTTATTTCGTTTGTCACTTTTAGCCGAGACTATTTCGAACAACTTGGTGTTATTAACGTGAAACTCACTGTACCGCACCTTCTCCACGTCACGTATACGTGTATATGTGTATGTATGAATATGTAGATATTTTTTTTATTTTATCACTTCTGTTTTCTTTTTTTAAAGATTTGCCGCTGTACATATCACTTTACTATTGAATGTACATATGTATGTAGGTACATATAAACATAATGTATGTATTTAATTCTCCTTTTTACGCTTATATAGGGATCACTGCACTTGAAAGAAACACCTCCACTTTAATTTGTTATTTTCTTGTTTGTTTTTTCAGGTGTAATTTGTTTTCACTTCACTTGCCGAAAGGCCGAAAACGAAACGAGTTGACAGGCAATTAGAAGTGAAAACGAAAGTTAGCATTAACAATATTAGTTGGCACTTTATTAAAAATATAACTAAGTTCACGCAACAAGTCCCTGCTCGGGCGCCATGAAAAATCTCAAGCGTTTTTGAGATGCGAAAATATACACTGGGAATGCGCGAATAAAATAAAGCCTAATTGCCTGTCGAAAATTAATTGCGGTAAGAAATGAAAACGCGTCCGGTCGATTCAGCGGTTCAATTACAATAGAATTCTTTATTTCTTTTAATCTAATTGCTAAGCCTAAATCTTAAAACTAACGGCTTAAACTAGTGGTAATATAAATATGTATTAAAAAGGGGTAAGTCTTATCATTTTCAACTTTTCGTTCAACATTGTAATAGATTATGGCAAGTATTAAGGTAAGTAGTAGATTAATATTATGAATGCATTGTTAAGGTTAGTATAATAGATTTTCTTAATTTAATTTTTAACAATTCTGTTTAAATGAGTTAAGTATCTGCCCCGGAAAAACAAGCACACACTAATGCAACACATACTCATACATCAACCAACACAACTCACCATACCTTTCCACCAAACTCATCAACAAAAAGGATGGACAGATTTACAGCACATACATTCGTTTTCCGACACCAATCCCGCGCGTCGTAATTTTCGCACACAATTCGTCACACCCTCCTGCGGATACACTTTCGTTTTATATATATACTTTCAATCATACGCGGAGCCACGTAAATCCCTCCTGCGATCCCCCAGCGGTCCGGTATGCAACTACACCTACCTACATACTTTCGTCGTTCAAATATAACTTATAATATTCTTTATAAATTTAAGTACATTAAATAATTGTAAACCCATTAAATTACATTAAATGATTTTACATATTAAACGACAGCATTTTTAATAAACAACTGTTAAAGTGGTTAATACTTTTGTGTCCAAATTAAGAACAACAATTTAATCATGGTCCTTCGAGCCTCAAAGACAGGCACTATAAATTAACATCCACATATTATATGTACACGAAACATAAATTCAGCAGTGCAGTGACACCAAAAATAAAACACATATGTATACACATATATAAATGTATACCTAATGATACATATTTGCGCTCATAACAGAAAGTGTGGTGATGAGAAAACAAAACACAAACTTAAGAAAAGTGCAGTAAAACAGTGCGGTAAACAAAACAAAACAAATTAAAATATATTTATGTATATGTAATAAAAAAATTACAAAAAAGGAGATGTGACAAAACAATAACTAACAATAATGTACAAACATAAGTAACATATACAACAAAAGACAAGAAATAAAAAAAAAATATAGTGGAGAGAAACAAAAACAAAGTATAACAAATAGACAAACAAAAGCTAAGATTAAAAAACAAAAAGTGCAGTGCCCCAAACAGAAAACAAACACATACGTATACAAACAAAAAAGAAAAAAAGTGCAGTGAAACAAAAAAAACAAAGCTGTAATAACAAAAAACATTTCAGTAAAACAAAACGAGAAACAATACAATAAAAACGTTTACCTAGCTAAACCACAAACCGGGCGCGAAACCCAAAACATAAAATAAATATAAAAACAAAATAAACGGGCGCGATCATTAAAACAAAGAGCTAAAACAGCAACACCTACAAACAACAAAACCACAAGCAACAACATCTTCAAGGACTGGAAGAAGGGAGGAGAATTGTGGATAAAAGGGACATGTAGATATGTACATACGTTATTCCCAAATCAAAGTGAGCGTATCAATTTCACTTTATGCTTAATATATGCACATAAACACATATACATACATGTTTTAATGTACGGTTTTCCTAGTTAAAACTTAGCGAAAATCAGTACCCGATCTATACTGTAAAATTAAATTTAGTCAAGTACATATACTCGTATATTCTGTATCATTTCATATGCACATATCTACATGTATGTGTCCTTGAATATTTGCATATCTGCATACTTTGGTCCAACTCCAACAAACCAACAAATCGAATATTTACCTATGACAAATTTCTGGCAATACCTCTTATGCTTAATAAAGTAAGAAGCAGGACTGCATACAAAAATTGAGAAACATAAACAAAAAACGTACATACATACATACATATCTTATATATAAAAATGAATCGCAAAATGTGTTGGTAAGCGCATAACTCAAAAACGCCTGGACCAATTTTGCCAATACTTTTTTTAAGATGTTCGTTGAAGCTCAAGGATGGTTTTTACGGCAAAAAAAATTCGAATAATTGCCGGAAAACCCCTAAAACCAGCCCTTTTTCTGTTATCTAACTAAAACGTAGAATCAATTTGAGCTTTTTGTTATTATATAAAGTTCATATTAAATTAAGAGTACTCACTGCTCAAACAATGTAGGTATGTTCCCAACGTCCAATTTGCAGGGAATCCAATGAAGATGGTTTGTAAACAAACAAAAAAAAAAAACAGAAAATGTAAATTTTTCAAAGTGACTTTTACATACAAAATCTTTTCCAATTTTTTTTTTTGATTTCCATTTGATTAAGGTAGACAAAAGAAAAACAGAATATGTAAATTTTTAACTGACTTACGAGCGTAGATTTCAAAGTGACTTTTCAATAAAATTTTTTTTTTTCAATTTTTTTGTTTTGTTTTCCAATTGATTTCATGTAAATTCATTGAAAATTATTAAGTGTCATAAATAAAGTTCTTGGTGTGAAAATAAAACAAGAAAAAAGATTTATAATTTGTACAATTCAAACGAAGAAAACAATTGGTTATTTTAAACTATTCGCTTTGTTCTCAAATTAAAAAAATCTAAACAAGTAAGTACGATTTACGCCTTTAAAGTGATCGGCTAATAAACTCGCGATACTATTCTTTTGACTTACTTTAAAATGAATCAGTTTTCACGTCATTACATGAGACAAACACAAACAGCGTTATTTTACATCCATAAAACATTAGTACGGCTTGAAGGTATTGACTCCAAGTCATATCAAATTAAAGAAAGTTAAAACAACAACAAACTATCAACGTCAGCGTTTTTTTCTTGGATTTTCGGTCACCTACTCTACTGAGTTAATTTTTGTCAACTGATACACGAAACAAATCGTACCTATATCCTGTTTCGTGCAGTGTTTAGTTACCTATGATAACTAATTATTGCATTTTAGATATGCCTCCTATTAGACGAAGCAATTTAGGTAGACGAACCCGAAATGCTGCAAACCAAGCTAATTACAAATCTTATAATGCTGCACAAGGACGTGACGATCGAAATGAACGTGAAAGGATTCGGATATCACAAACGCGTGAAGAGCGAACGCGACATTCAAAACCAAATCGAGTAAGTTTGAATCGAGCTGCTTTCCGTTACGATGTGTCAATTGACTACAGTAACTACCAATGTGTTGTTATTGGTTCGATGAACTCGGTTTGCTCACATTGTAAAGCATTAAAATATAAAAATGAAGCTAATGGATTGTGTTGCGCAAATGGTAAAGTGAAATTGATACCATTGGAACCACCACCAGAGCCATTGTACTCATTGGTTTCAGGAATAGGAACAGATTCTATACACTTTTTAACAAATATACAACAATATAACAGTTACTTTCAAATGACTTCATTTGGATCAACTAATGTAGTTCGAGAAAATTTTATGCCAACTTTCAAGGTAAGTATTATAGCAGTTAATTATAATTATTTTAGCCAACAATATGTTCTGTCACCTAATTTAAGATGTGTAACTGATTGTTGTTTTAACGGTTTATCTAATCCCTGTTAGGATGGTAAGGATTGTTTGCGTTCGTTGTGTAACTGATCATAATCATCACTTAGTCATCATATTGTATTATTTGGTGATTCAGTTTTAGCGACACTTTTATTATTTTGAAACCAAATATAATTATTTGATGAAAGATATTAGTTACGACTAATTAGGAGACAGATATAATTTTTAAGAATAAATATTACTTAAGTTTGATCACTGACAATCCATAAATTTATATCACACATTGCTTATTTAGTTTATTGTATAGTGTTTGGTACAAACGTAATATTTTATTTAATTTAAAGATACAAGGCCAAATATATCACAGAGCAGGTTCACTGTTACCAGTGTCAGATAGCAACCACAAATTCCTGCAAATTTATTTTATGGGTAATTCAGCACAAGAAATTAATCTGCGTTGTGCACATAACAATTTAGTAAAGAGGTCTATTGTAGAACAATTACAAAATTTATTTCATGAACAAAATCAATTGATTATATTATTTAAAACTGCCCTGGATCTAATGCCATCGGATAATCACAAAATTGTAATCAGAGCTGATAAAACACCTTCGGGTCAACATGCTAGACGTTTTAATGCACCAACTATTGACGAAATTGCTATCGTTGTAGTTGGAGAAAACTTAGAATCCCGTGATATTGTTTTACATCGTCGGAATGATCAATTACAACGTATAAAGGAAACACACCGCTCATATGATGCACTGCAATATCCCATTATATTTTGGCAAGGTGAAGATGGCTATGATTTCTCAATAAAAATGATAAATCCCATTACAGGTAATTAAAATATTAGTTTAGCAATGGCGATAATATCTCAGTCACTATATTATGTATTTTAATTTTATATGTCAATGCTATTACACCAAAAAAGGCTCTGAAACCAACAAAAAAGTCAGTTCAATGAACTATTATTCATACCGGCTAATGATTCGGGAAAATGAAGACAATCACATATTGAAATGTCGGCGATTATATCACAAATATATTGTTGATATGTATGTTAAAATTGAAACGGAGAGATTAACATTCATCAGGTTGAATCAGTCCAAACTCCGATCTGAAAAGTATATTCACCTTCGAGATGCGATTAATTCTGATGGAAATGCACAGAATGTTGGTCGGATGACTATTCTTCCAGCAACATACATCGGAAGCCCTCGACATATGCATGAATATGCTCAAGATGCCATGTCGTATGTTCGTCATTATGGTACAGCAGATTTGTTCATTACATTTACATGCAATCCGAACTGGATAGAAATCAAGCAGGAGTTATTCCCTGGGCAATCACCCATTGATCGTCATGATATTACAGCCAAAGTCTTTAAACAAAAATTGAAATCTTTAATGGATTTCATCGTAAAACATTGTGTGTTTGGTGAGACACGCTGCTGGATGTATTCTGTAGAGTGGCAGAAACGAGGATTGCCACATGCACACATTTTGATTTGGTTGGTTGAAAAAATAAGGCCAAATGAAGTTGATGCAGTGATATCAGCTGAGATCCCTAACGTACAAATAGATCCTGGATTGCATGAGGTAGTTATCAAAAATATGATACATGGTCCCTGTGGAAGTCTTAATCAAAATGCACCATGTATGATGGATGGCAAATGTTCAAAACGATATCCACGAACATTAATAGCGGAAACAATTAATGGTAATGACGGTTACCCACTGTATCGTCGACGATCGACTGCAGATAATGGAAGATCAACAATTGTCAAATTAAATCAACAAGATATTGAAATAGATAATCGTTGGATTGTTCCATATTCACCCATTTTATCAAAGACCTTCAAAGCACACATCAACGTTCAATCTTGCCATTCTGTGAAATCGATTAAATACATCTGTAAATATGTGACCAAAGGGAGCGATATGGCTGTGATTGGAATTGGTGCAGAGAATTCCAATGATGAAGTTACCCAATACCAAATGGGCCGCTATGTTAGTAGTAATGAAGCAGTATGGCGAATATTTTCTTTTCCTATTCATGAGAGACACCCGTATGTTGTTCACTTAGCTGTGCATTTAGAAAATGGACAAAGAGTGTATTTTACAGCACAGAACGCAGTACAAAGAGCTGCTAAGCCACCATCTACCACATTAACCAGTTTTTTTGAGACATGCCAAAACGATGATTTTGCACAAACAGTGCTATATTCTGAAATGCCAAAATATTATATTTGGAATCAATCCTCAAGAAGATTTATACGACGGAAACAAGGAAAACGTGTTCCAGGATACCCAGATGTGTATTCCACCGATGCCATTGGTCGAATTTATTCAGTACATCCAAGTAATGATGAGTGTTTTTTTTTTACGACTGCTATTAGTCAATGTACGTGGTCCAACGTCCTTCCAACATTTACGAACTGTTGATGGTGAATTGTGTAGATCTTACAGAGAAGCCTGTCAACGTTTGCAATTGCTGGAAAATGACGCTCATTGGGATCAAACTCTCAATGATGCTGTAATATCATCACACGCTCACCAAATACGAACATTGTTTTCAATAATCATATTTACATGCTTCCCATCAAACCCAATGGATTTGTGGGTCAAGTACAAAGATTATATGTGTGATGATATTTTGTATCAAATGCGAAATAGAATGGAGAATGCAAATATACAAATCAGTGAGGAAATTTACAACGAAGCATTGATTTCAATTGAGGACATGTGCTTGATGATGTCAAACAAACGATTAACTCAATTAGGCCTGACCGGAACCTATCGTCCAATGCATGATGCTTTTAACCAAGAGTTGA
>CM050322.1:31863030-31943206 GCA_027475135.1 Bactrocera correcta | reverse complement strand
TTTATTAATAATCCAAGCATTGATGAAGACAAAACATTTGCCAAAGATTGCTTCGCTAGTTATAATTATAAGTAAAAATACAGTTAAAACAGATTCTAATGTATTGTGCTGGTTTATACAAACAAATGTACAAGTACTTATATTTACATACAATTTACACAAAAGAAGTAAAGAAAAGGCTTAGTTCGGATGTAACCGAATATTTTATACTCTTGCAATTTGAAGGTATCAAAGCCGGCAAAATATTTGAACATTGGCCAAACTTATACCAATCGAGTCAGGAAGAGCTTAGTTCGGGTATAACCAAGTATTTCATATTCCTGCAAGGATTTAACCAGGGAAGTATATTCAGGTACATACGGCTTTTTAGTCATACAAGGTCTGTTGCAAAAGAAGCAGAACTTTTTAAATATAACTGTTTCTGGTGGCGCCACCTATTAGTGGGTATATGAAATAAAAAGTTTGATCACTTGTTGACATTTCGTAAAAATTTTAAGACAATTGGATAACTGCAATCGATGTTATCGATCAAAAAGTGACAGCACCCTGTGATTTTTACCTATTTGGAGAACTTCATTTGCCCATGAAAGGACATTGGTTTCAGAACATTTTAGCTATCCAAAATGCGACGAGCGATATTCTCAAGAGCATTGCGAAAAATATCCTTAACACTCAACAACACAAGGAAACTACTTTGAATAAAAAAATATAACTTTTGAAAATTTTTAATTTGTTTTTTAACAGTCCTGTTTCTTTTGCGACAGTCCTTGTATGTGGTCTAGGGCGAGTTTTCACCCGATTTTATGCAAAACACACTCTCATTTTATTAATACTATATAACTCACATATTGCCCGATATATGCGGTAAAATGTCACCCAGAAGTTCGAAAATGTTTATATTGGGTATATGGTGCTAGTATTCACCCGGTTCAACCCATTTTTGACACAGAGACATACCACTATCAGGAAAAGATACGGCTGAATTTCATTTATAATCCCACACATTCACCAATATTTTCAGTAATTGGGATCCAATTATCCTAAGATACTTCCCTGAGGAACTCCTGCTTCAATTTCTTTTAGTTTGGAGAATTCATTTCCTTGTTTTACACGGAAAAATCTCATGGTAAAATACGATTCTAAAAGAGCACAATACTCAACTGGAAGACATGATTTTAGGTTTTGCATAAGGCCTTCGTACCATACTTTGTCAAACGCTTGTGCAACGTCAAGGAACACAGCTGAGCATACGTTTCCCTCCTCCAGGGATTTTTCTATTTCTGATGTTATTCTGTGAATTTGTTCTATTGTGGAATGCCTATTTCTAAAACCGAACAGATGCGATGGGATTAACTGCTTTTCGTCGATTATAGATTTTAATCTCAGATAAATTAATTTTTCAAAAAGTTTTGAGATTTGTGGAAGTAGAGAAATTGGTCGATATGACGAGACTACGTGAGGATCCTTTCCTGGCTTAGGAACCATAACAACTTCGGCAACTTTCCAAAGGCTTGAAAAATGTGTTAGACGGATTGCTGAATTGAAAAGATAGGTGAGCATCCGTAAACATTTGTATGTTAACTGCTTTAACACTTCAGCTTTGATTAAGTCGAAGCCAGCTGCTTTCTTAACTTTAAGCTTTTTAATTTCACTTTTAAGTTCACAAATGGTGATTGCTGGTATTGTTGCATGATCCTGTTGAATACCACTGAGGAACGCGATTTCACTATCCTCGATTGGACGAAAGGTTTCAGCAAAGTGTTTTTCAAATGCATTAGCTTTATCACAATCACTTCTAGCCCATATATTGGAAGCAACTTTTAGTGGTGCAACGTGACTTGTTGGACGTTTCAGATACTTTGTAATTTTCCAGAGTGAGTAATCATCTTTTTTGTCAGCGGATAGTTGAGATAAATATTTATTAATTGACTCATTCTTAATATGAGCAATTTCTCGTTTTAATTCAGCTGTTGCCATATTAAGGTTGGTTTTGTCGAGTGGTGAGCGGGTTTTTTGCCATTTCCGTCGTAACTTTATTTTCTTAATTTTAGGATTTTTTTGCTTCAGGGTAATTTGGACCTATAATCTTTCGCTTTATCTCCGGGGTATTATCCCAAGCTGCTTGTTGAATTTCTCTCGTAAATTTGTTAACTTCTAACTCTAGTTGTTCAATTGTTGTGATCTTCGGACACTTTATTTGAAGTAATTGTTTGAACGAATTCCTGTTCGTATTTTTGTTGTATAGCTTCACACTTAGATCTTTTTTAATGGCTGTTCCAATTACTGTTAAATATAGTGGAGAGTGGTCAGAGCTTAGATCTAATCCACCTTCTATTTATATGAAATTTTGAGATATCTTATTGATTATAAAAAAGTCTATTACATCTGGCATTTTGTTGGTGTCCGTTGGCCAATAAGTTGGTGTTAAGGTCGATACAAACTCACACCCGGTTTCTGCCTGGAATAAGTTTCGCCCTTTAGCTGTCGTTAGGCGCGATCCCCAGTAAACATGCTTAGCGTTAAAATCGCCTCCCATAATAAATTTGTGTTTGTGCATATTGAGAAGTTCTTTATATTCTTCAACGCGGATTTTGTATCTCGGCTGCAATATATTGCAGTAATTGACAACGGTTGGTTCATTGCTTTTAATGTAATAGTTGTGGTCTGAATATTGTATTTTCTATCCTCATAGGGTTTAATGCTATTTTTAACAATAACAGCAGTGCCACCCCTCGCACAATTACTAGGGTGGATTGAATGATAGACATCGTAGTTTTTGAAAGTTATCTGGCTGTGTCTCGTAAAATGAGTTTCGGATATTTGACATATAGTATATCTATTTTCTCTTTTTTTTAAATAAGTAGAAGCTCTTCTTGGTGCTTTAATAGACCATTTGCATTCCATGTCATAATTGTACGAATGCGTCTGGTAATCATAGAGTAGAATTATTGGTTACTTGGAAATCATTGAATCCACGCTTACTTAAAAATTTTACGGATTTGTCTGTTGTCTACAAAGAAAATAAAAGTGCTTGGCTTTATTTGAAGAATGGTTTCACAAAACATTTGTTCCAAAGGTGTGTAGATGTTTTGCTTTAAAAAATGTATCTTATCAATTTAAAATTTCTACTGCAGGTAAAAGAGTTTCTCCGTGTCAAAAATTTTCCCTATTTTACTTATAGATAATACTCCCTGTCACCCCAAAGAAGGAGAATTAAAGAGTACTAATGGTAAAATGTTGGTAATGCGTCTTCCTCCGAATTGTACTGCTGTTATACAGCGCATGGACGAGAATGCCATAAGGCTTACAAAAATTAACTACAAAACAATCCTTTTAGGTCACATCGTTCTACGAGGAAAATTAGTAGACGAAGCCGAGCTTGAAAGACGCAATATGTTTTTTGTTTATCTAATGCATGGAATGCCGTTAATGTGTCTTCAATTCGGTTATCTTTTCAAAAATTGTTTGACATAACGGCCGAATGGGATACGTTTACAGCTAGCTGAAAATACATCAAAATTTCATACCATTCCAAGTTTGCTTCAAGAAGTAGAACCATTGCAGAAAATATCCAATTCTGAAATTGAGCAATGGATTGTTGAACCTACTTTGGATTCTTTTGTACAAAATTAAGTTAACTGTGCCGATGATGATAACTCTACTGAAGGAGAAAAAACAAACGACGTGATCCTCAATACGATGAAAGTTACGTCGGCGGTAACAATATCAGCATTCAATATTTGCCTGGAATGGGCGGAGCAAAATAACGCTTCCGTAAACGATGTTATGACGCTTCAGAGGCTCCAAAGCAACGTAGTACTGAACAAGCAAGCATGTACCATACAATAAAAAATTTCAAATTTTTTAATTCCACATAATATACACATATGTATGCATGTATAGATATCTATATTTATGTAAGTATATATAGTATAGTATTTAACTTAAAGATATTTGAAGTGAAATACTTATAAAAATAAAAAATATATATTTCAAACAAAAGCATATATGTATGTAACATTCGTGTATTTTATATGAAAAATGATACTTGGTACTGCAACATACTCAATACTTGCACCGAGCTCGGTTTTCATTACGTGCAAGAATCGGAGTCTACTGTAGTACCTTTTTTGCCAAGGGACGTGCATACCAAGTTTCGTTACGATATATAATATCAATTTTTACTCAAGTTACAGCTTGCATGGACAGGCAGACAGTCATCCGAGCTTCAGCTCGTTTGTTCATCCTGATCATTTATATATTCTATATAATTGTAACTCTATATCTATATTGGGTTTTATTGTTGCAAGTGAATAAAAATGTTGCAAAATAATAGAACATTCAATGTACGACGAAATCGGGAATAAATTGTAATCAAATTTGGTATTTTATTAAGTTATATTAAATTTTATTCCACCAAACAACTCTATTCAAATTCAGCGCAAAACCATAAATATCATAGTTTATAGGTAACGGAAATTGTTTTAAGTTGTCTAATAAAATTTTACATATTTTCAAAAATGAACTAACGTAAATCCAATAATATACTCGTATGTTCAAATAATTTTGCTAACATATATTACATATTATGAGATGTATACAATATAAGGCCAACTGGAAGTGTTAAAATCGTTCAATATGTACATATGTGAGAGATAGCTGTCGGTTTTATAGTTTTTTGGCATTCTACGTATTATTAGAAAAAGAGGATCTCTGAGTTTCATTAAGGTACCTCACATACCATCAACAATACCATATACAAGACGTTGAGTCAACCGGATGTATAAAATTGTTGATATTAGTTATTTGAGGGTTGAGCAAGTTTTCACCTGTTTTTATCCATTTTAGCCACAGAGCATCTCGTCAGGAAAAAAAAACACATGCGGTATAATTAAACTGGAAGTTCGAAAATATTCCAGTTTCAATCCAGCTTTGATATGTAGGTTCACAGATATGTGATTTCACTTAAATGTGAGCAATGCCACTCCCTTTACCCAATTTTGACATTGGGTACTATAAAACTCGCTTGTACCATCCCGAATATAAAATTTAATGACGCATATAGTTAAAGATTTATCGCACTATTACCTGCTTATAATTAACAAGGGGACTACTCCTATTTTCAAACCAAATTACAGTTTGGTATCTAAATTTGCGGCTTAGTTGAGTGAGCATGACAGTGGTCCGACTATGTCCATCTACGGATTCAACAAAAGAACAGATGTACGAAGTTTCATGACTATGTATATATTACAATTACCTTTATCTATCTCGATTAGTTTTAGGATAACAAAATTGTTATACTGTATCTAAATGTAGCCACATATTTAGATTCCTGGTTAAAATTCGCGTCAAGGGCAGACAACCCAAAGGATAACTACTCCACTTGGACATAGCAACTGAACTCCATCTAGCATCACAAAGGACCAAACTGGTCTATACATGGCTTATGGGCCCACCAGATTAATCTAGCTCATAGCTGAGATTTTGTGGAAGGCCTTTTTTATTCTTAAGCCAAGAAGTTTTTGGTCCTTGTGTATATTATTTGTAACTAACACATTATCTGCATTTAGGCGCCGAAATTGAATAAAATACGATATGTCTATGGTTTCGCCCAGTTACATGGTATGGTATATTAGTTTTTAAAGTTTGATTAAGTTTTCGAGGCATGCTTTAGTTTACCGTCCGTTTTCCTTATAGCATCAGCATTAGTTCCTTTGTATGATGATATGAGATTCCCACAGCATTTATATAGATATATATGTAGATATTTTTTTATTGAAAGGTAATAAAGTGATGGTTTTACATTTCACTGAAATTGTAACTAGTGATAAATGTAACAAGCAATGTTTTTCTAAATTTATGATGTAAAAGTATTAAAAGCTATAACAGCAAGCTATTATGATATTTGTTATTTTCATTCTCAAGAAACGTTATTCTTTTCAGTCTGCGCCTGCTTTTTCTGGTCTCTCCTAGTTGTCGGGCATCAGTACTTACATGATTTTGTAACCTTTTTGCATATTTCGATGCTGTTTCCCGAATGACTTCCTGAAGATCACGATGCAGAGCCGTATTGCGTATGTACCACGGGGCATTTACAATTTTTCGCAGAACTTTGTTTTGGAATCTTTCCTACGTTTTGATGTACAATTTAATGTATATTTAAATTGCTTTATAGTTTTAAACCTTCTAGGCCAAGTTTGTGATCATACTTGTAGAATTTCTGTTGGAGGAGAAGATTCTCCTTGAGGTAGAGTGATGAGTGCTAGCATTTTGGTATGAAGTATTTTCTTGAAGGGAGTAGGAAAAGAATGCTTAGAGCCATTACCGTATGCCAAATTGAATGGACAATGTAGTAGTTTTGTTTCGTTTGCAAGAAAGCAAAGCAGATCAGACCAACCATTACAAGGACCACGCCTAAGGGCATATAAATTGTAAGATACTTTGGCGATGGGTACCACTTTCGCATTTTGTAGCAACGTATACTCCAACTTGTAGAAATGAGACATATACCAGTAAGGGCGGGTGCTAAGAATATCCAAAGGCTCTGTTTATTGAGTTCAGTGCCAAAAGCTAAGAGAACTGCACCAATCATATGTAGAATTGAGACGAATTGTTGACGAATGTGTGACATTGCGATTAAAGTAACCCAAATGGCCAGAAGACCACAGTAAAAATCACAAAACTGCAATACTCCTATTTTTACTAAACAAAAACTGTACTCATCCTCTCCAGAATCACAAGCATGATATAATATAGAAAAAACCATAGCGAAAGAATAAACAGTTGCTTCGGTGTAGTAGTAACGTTGAATCGCAATGCAAATGCTGGGTAAAAAAATTAAGTTGCTAAGGGTAAGCAAGAGAGATGATGCAAGGATAGATAAATTTGATGGCACTTGACTATCCTCAGAACAATCCCAACCTCTATAGCCTTTCATGCACACACAAGTAGAGAAAACTAAACCTCCTGACATGTAATGGTAGCAACGGCCATATCGTCCACAACGGCCGGCAACACAAGGATTTGATGAGATCGTAAATACAACCGAAGTGTTACAATTGTCCAGTGCAAAATATTGATTATTGGTAAGTTTTTGATGCACTTCAAAATTGAGGATCATATCGAAATAATTAGGAGTACAATTCGGATCCACAAAGCAATTTTTTACTTTCAACGTCTCTACCTCAGTCATTGAATTCAAGCATTCAATATTTGCAATACATCGCTTCAATTCCGGAAAGCATGGGCACGATTGCCTTATTTTATCTAAAGTATATATATTTTTTTTTATAAAGTCTTTTACTCTATCTGTTACTGTTAAGTGAGCTGTCGACTTATTTTGGTGACAATATAGAGCCATGCTAATGTACCATCGTCCACTTTCTGGAAATGGAACGTGAACAAGACCCGAGGTTGTGCTGAAATCGGTATTATTAATTATACTTGCGGCTGGAAAAATTTGTTGGCCGTACTGACATTTATCTGGCCAAATTGGAATTCCTGGTTCTGATAAGTGCATACAAACTAGTATTGTCTTATTGCATCGGTATCTCCCTTTTACAGTAGAATCATTGCCAGTAATGGTAGGAAATATTTCCTTCAATACAATTGATTCGCTTTCTAAAGCCTTTTTCATCGATACAGCGAAAGTTAAAGTTCCGCCTATGTCATGTATCTCACCAACGTCGAAAGCAAAACCAGCAGGTATACCAGCAGTTAAATTGAGAATAAATGGAACTGTGCCATTTTTTTCTGGCATAAGGTCATAATCAAACATAAAAAATTCACGATAAGAATGACGTAGGAGTGGATAAAAGTCTATACCTCGAAATCGTTTTGGTAACCATTCCTTTGCATCATGATTTAATAAATCTATGGTAATATTTTCGTTTAAAATATCAACGGTTACATTCTTCGGGGCAAAATTTGGATTGATTACTTGCGTTTCCTGTTCTTTATGTGAAGCGTCCAGAGATGTTTGGAAATTGATTACCAAACCGTATTTTATTTGGTGAAAACAAATACTATCTTCCTCATAATGTTCTTTTTGAAAATTTGCACCATTCGAATTAATAGTATTTGTATATTGTTCTTCATTTTGAGAAACGAATGGCTTAGTCAATTTTCTTTTCCATCCTTCTGATATTACTTCATTTTCTTTGAAAAATGTCACATGTACATAATGCCAAGCTTCCTCTTGGACGTGGAACTCAAGTGAAATGTTTGCAGATTGGTTCGGTTTTATTATATGAACGCTTTGAATGAAATTATGTTGATCAACGTTGTCCCGGCTTTCATTAATTGATTTTGGAAAAGCGTTTGATTGAATTTGAAACACAATATCAGGACATTCTTTACAAGCTTCTACGATTGAAAAATGAGCGGTAGCAACACTGATATCTGATGGTACATACAACTTAAAAATTAACTCATTTCTGCTTTTTATGTTGCCATGAGTACTGTCATTGTTTCTTTCAAAGTCTTTATTAAAATAACTTCGAGAACAGCTCCCGCATAGACATAAGACACCAGATTGTGAAAGGCCGCTATATAAAATAAATGGGTGAAATCTCTGGACGGACATTTCTGCATTTAGCACAGTATCACAAGACCGCGTCAACCCTGGAATTAAAATTAAAATTTTAGGTACTTTCATTTATTGACACACAAAATGATATTTATAAAAGAGAACAATTTTATATCTACACTAATATATAATTTTATACTCTTGCAACATGTTGCTACAGAGTATAATAGTTTTGTTCACTCAACGAGTGTTTGTACGACGTAATATAGGGTTACATATGTACATATATATAAATAATCAGTTGAACGAAACGTGATATAATCCGGTTGTCTGTGTGTCCGTACGAACTATAACTTCAGCAAAAATTTAGATATTATAATTAAATGTTGTACACTTATTTCTTGCCAAAGAAGAAATAAAAAGTTGGTGGATAGGCTTAATGGGGGTATTGCCACACCCACAATAAATTAAGATGTAAAACTTTAATTCGGTGCAGAAAACAGAAGTAGCAAGTGGCACGTGTGGGCGAAAATCCGGCCTCTAATATGTGATGTATATATCTTCTAAACCAATTGGAGAAATGAGCATCATCCTCGGACCTCAATATGCAAACCACATAAGCACAAACATCGACTCAGCCTCACCACTGATACGCAACCTTCACCACACTCACCAAGTCACCACTTATAGTGAAACTAGTGAATTCTGTTCCGCCCTTCCATAGTTATAATGTAATTGTTGTTGTTCCGATTTGAGATTTTTGGTGTTTTAATGTAAATTAAAACTCACCGCCACTTCTACGGTTCCTACGGCATGTTTGCCATTACTGGATTTTTTGCGTAAAAACGAGTTTGTTCTTTTAACGTGATAGCTCCTTAAAAAGCAGCGCTGCCAGTATGTTGCATATTTTGTAGTGATTAACTCTGGTCGAGACCAACGATCTGATACACTTAGTCCAGAACAATGGTGCTTGGCTAGGCCTTATGTGTTTACATCATTTGTATGGAAATATACGTGTTGTATTCACGCTCATATACATACATATGTACAATATAGATACATTTTGGAATTTCTTACCTCTCGATTTGGTTTGGGTATACTCTGAACTGCCTGAAAAAGACTCTGAACTACCTGAAAAATGAAACTCGTATGTGGCTTTTAAAATGAAATACAACGCATTCCTTTTCGATCATTTTTTGATTTATTTAGGAGCATATGAATCATTTTTAGGCGATTTTTCAATTGATTTTATGATGATGGGTCCTGAGGAATACAAAAGAAAAAAATCAAATGAATGTAATCAATTTTCGAATGCTGTTGACAAACTGGATTTGAACATTTAGAATAAAAAAATCGAGTTTTACGACGCATCTTATCGCTTTCTTGCAAACAAAGTCTGCAATCTCTCCTTCCTCTGAGTGTGTCAGCACATTTTGATGTTGAAGCTACTAATCGTGATGGGATGTTGAGTGAACGACCGAAAAAGGATTCAAAAGCCAAACGACAAGATAAATGTTTGATGACATTAGGATTGTTCATACGATTTTCGATATTGGGCGTTGCCAATGTTCTCGATAAATTGTAAAGAAAAGTGCGTCATGCATCCTTTTTATCTAGATCAGTGGTTCCCCAACTAATTTTGTCTACTGCCCACTTTGAGAATATATATTTTTTTAGCGCCCCCATTTTTTCACCTATTTAAAACCACTATAACTTCAAATTAAATTAACTAATTATTGTGACCTATATATGTATATTAACGAAGAATTCTAAACGAAACTTTTACTATAACCAGCAACTTGAAACCTGAGCGCAGTAGGTAACATACAATGGCGCTTAGGTCTCAAGTTAACTCTTACGGGCTCTACCTGCCAATAAGAATGATTATTGAAATGCAACCTTATAGTATTAAAACAGAGAATCCTCTATTAAAAATAAAACTAAAATAATCGATCCTTATATAAAAATTAATGTGAAGGATGAATCTGATGATGTTTAATAAGTTTGTTAATATCAGGTTCCAATTTACTCAAGAACAGTCGCAAGTCGCCACGTTCGGTAACAAGCAAACGATTTCTCTTTTTAGTAAGCAGTGTTGTAACAGCAATAAATCCACGTTCACACAAATATGGAATGCTATCAAGAATCGTTGAACGATTAACCACAATCTAGGATACAATTGCGGGATCTGTTTTTGTAGCCAAAATTCTTGGTAACCATTCTTGAAATTGATTTTTATTTTCTCGTTTGTTGTCAGTTGACATTTGAAACGGATACAACACCCAGCTGGTATTTCCAAGTTCAAAATGTCCTGGTAACGTTCGGTGAAGTAAATGTGGAGGTTTTCCAAATGTTGGCAGTAGGCAAACAATATGTACGTCGTTACTGCATGATACTGATAAATTCGGAAAATTGTGAAACTCACGTCAGCCCAGATTCTTTTGTTTATTTTTTTTTTTACCCATTTTAGCCACAGAGCATCTCGTCAGGAAAAAAAAAACACGTGCGGTATAATTAAACTGGAAGTTCGAAAATATTCCAGTTTCAATCCAGCTTTGATATGTAGGTTCACAGATATGTGATTTCACTTAAATGTGAGCAATGCCACTCCCTTTACCCAATTTTGACATTGGGTACTATAAAACTCGCTTGTACCATCCCGAATATAAAATTTAATGACGCATATAGTTAAAGATTTATCGCACTATTAGCTGCTTATAATTAACAAGGGGACTACTCCTATTTTCAAACCAAATTACAGTTTGGTATCTAAATTTGCGGCTTAGTTGAGTGAGCATGACAGTGGTCCGACTATGTCCATCTACGGATTCAACGAAAGAACAGGTGTACGAAGTTTCATGACTATGTATATATTACAATTACCTTTATCTATCTCGATTAGTTTTAGGATAACAAAATTGTTATACTATATCTAAATGTAGCCACATATTTAGATTCCTGGTTAAAATTCGCGTCAAGGGCAGACAACCCAAAGGATAACTACTCCACTTGGACATAGCAACTGAACTCCATCTAGCATCACAAAGGACCAAACTGGTCTATACATGGCTTATGGGCCCACCAGATTAATCTAGCTCATAGCTGAGATTTTGTGGAAGGCCTTTTTTATTCTTAAGCCAAGAAGTTTTTGGTCCTTGTGTATATTATTTGTAACTAACACATTATCTGCATTTAGGCGCCGAAATTGAATAAAATACGATATGTCTATGGTTTCGCCCAGTTACATGGTATGGTATATTAGTTTTTAAAGTTTAATTAAGTTTTCGAGGCATGCTTTAGTTTACCGTCCGTTTTCTTTATAGCATCAGCATTAGTTCCTTTGTATGATGATATGAGATTCCCACAGCATTTATTAGATATATATGTAGATATTTTTTTATTGAAAGGTAATAAAGTGATGGTTTTACATTTCACTGAAATTGTAACTAGTGATAAATGTAACAAGCAATGTTTTTCTAAATTTATGATGTAAAAGTATTAAAAGCTATAACAGCAAGCTATTATGATATTTGTTATTTTCATTCTCAAGAAACGTTATTCTTTTCAGTCTGCGCCTGCTTTTTCTGGTCTCTCCTAGTTGTCGGGCATCAGTACTTACATGATTTTGTAACCTTTTTGCATATTTCGATGCTGTTTCCCGAATGACTTCCTGAAGATCACGATGCAGAGCCGTATTGCGTATGTACCACGGGGCATTTACAATTTTTCGCAGAACTTTGTTTTGGAATCTTTCCTACGTTTTGATGTACAATTTAATGTATATTTAAATTGCTTTATAGTTTTAAACCTTCTAGGCCAAGTTTGTGATCATACTTGTAGAATTTCTGTTGGAGGAGAAGATTCTCCTTGAGGTAGAGTGATGAGTGCTAGCATTTTGGTATGAAGTATTTTCTTGAAGGGAGTAGGAAAAGAATGCTTAGAGCCATTACCGTATGCCAAATTGAATGGACAATGTAGTAGTTTTGTTTCGTTTGCAAGAAAGCAAAGCAGATCAGACCAACCATTACAAGGACCACGCCTAAGGGCATATAAATTGTAAGATACTTTGGCGATGGGTACCACTTTCGCATTTTGTAGCAACGTATACTCCAACTTGTAGAAATGAGACATATACCAGTAAGGGCGGGTGCTAAGAATATCCAAAGGCTCTGTTTATTGAGTTCAGTGCCAAAAGCTAAGAGAACTGCACCAATCATATGTAGAATTGAGACGAATTGTTGACGAATGTGTGACATTGCGATTAAAGTAACCCAAATGGCCAGAAGACCACAGTAAAAATCACAAAACTGCAATACTCCTATTTTTACTAAACAAAAACTGTACTCATCCTCTCCAGAATCACAAGCATGATATAATATAGAAAAAACCATAGCGAAAGAATAAACAGTTGCTTCGGTGTAGTAGTAACGTTGAATCGCAATGCAAATGCTGGGTAAAAAAATTAAGTTGCTAAGGGTAAGCAAGAGAGATGATGCAAGGATAGATAAATTTGATGGCACTTGACTATCCTCAGAACAATCCCAACCTCTATAGCCTTTCATGCACACACAAGTAGAGAAAACTAAACCTCCTGACATGTAATGGTAGCAACGGCCATATCGTCCACAACGGCCGGCAACACAAGGATTTGATGAGATCGTAAATACAACCGAAGTGTTACAATTGTCCAGTGCAAAATATTGATTATTGGTAAGTTTTTGATGCACTTCAAAATTGAGGATCATATCGAAATAATTAGGAGTACAATTCGGATCCACAAAGCAATTTTTTACTTTCAACGTCTCTACCTCAGTCATTGAATTCAAGCATTCAATATTTGCAATACATCGCTTCAATTCCGGAAAGCATGGGCACGATTGCCTTATTTTATCTAAAGTATATATATTTTTTTTTATAAAGTCTTTTACTCTATCTGTTACTGTTAAGTGAGCTGTCGACTTATTTTGGTGACAATATAGAGCCATGCTAATGTACCATCGTCCACTTTCTGGAAATGGAACGTGAACAAGACCCGAGGTTGTGCTGAAATCGGTATTATTAATTATACTTGCGGCTGGAAAAATTTGTTGGCCGTACTGACATTTATCTGGCCAAATTGGAATTCCTGGTTCTGATAAGTGCATACAAACTAGTATTGTCTTATTGCATCGGTATCTCCCTTTTACAGTAGAATCATTGCCAGTAATGGTAGGAAATATTTCCTTCAATACAATTGATTCGCTTTCTAAAGCCTTTTTCATCGATACAGCGAAAGTTAAAGTTCCGCCTATGTCATGTATCTCACCAACGTCGAAAGCAAAACCAGCAGGTATACCAGCAGTTAAATTGAGAATAAATGGAACTGTGCCATTTTTTTCTGGCATAAGGTCATAATCAAACATAAAAAATTCACGATAAGAATGACGTAGGAGTGGATAAAAGTCTATACCTCGAAATCGTTTTGGTAACCATTCCTTTGCATCATGATTTAATAAATCTATGGTAATATTTTCGTTTAAAATATCAACGGTTACATTCTTCGGGGCAAAATTTGGATTGATTACTTGCGTTTCCTGTTCTTTATGTGAAGCGTCCAGAGATGTTTGGAAATTGATTACCAAACCGTATTTTATTTGGTGAAAACAAATACTATCTTCCTCATAATGTTCTTTTTGAAAATTTGCACCATTCGAATTAATAGTATTTGTATATTGTTCTTCATTTTGAGAAACGAATGGCTTAGTCAATTTTCTTTTCCATCCTTCTGATATTACTTCATTTTCTTTGAAAAATGTCACATGTACATAATGCCAAGCTTCCTCTTGGACGTGGAACTCAAGTGAAATGTTTGCAGATTGGTTCGGTTTTATTATATGAACGCTTTGAATGAAATTATGTTGATCAACGTTGTCCCGGCTTTCATTAATTGATTTTGGAAAAGCGTTTGATTGAATTTGAAACACAATATCAGGACATTCTTTACAAGCTTCTACGATTGAAAAATGAGCGGTAGCAACACTGATATCTGATGGTACATACAACTTAAAAATTAACTCATTTCTGCTTTTTATGTTGCCATGAGTACTGTCATTGTTTCTTTCAAAGTCTTTATTAAAATAACTTCGAGAACAGCTCCCGCATAGACATAAGACACCAGATTGTGAAAGGCCGCTATATAAAATAAATGGGTGAAATCTCTGGACGGACATTTCTGCATTTAGCACAGTATCACAAGACCGCGTCAACCCTGGAATTAAAATTAAAATTTTAGGTACTTTCATTTATTGACACACAAAATGATATTTATAAAAGAGAACAATTTTATATCTACACTAATATATAATTTTATACTCTTGCAACATGTTGCTACAGAGTATAATAGTTTTGTTCACTCAACGAGTGTTTGTACGACGTAATATAGGGTTACATATGTACATATATATAAATAATCAGTTGAACGAAACGTGTTATAATCCGGTTGTCTGTGTGTCCGTACGAACTATAACTTCAGCAAAAATTTAGATATTATAATTAAATGTTGTACACTTATTTCTTGCCAAAGAAGAAATAAAAAGTTGGTGGATAGGCTTAATGGGAGTATTGCCACACCCACAATAAATTAAGATGTAAAACTTTAATTCGGTGCAGAAAACAGAAGTAGCAAGTGGCACGTGTGGGCGAAAATCCGCCCTCTAATATGTAATGTATATATCTTCTAAACCAATTGGAGAAATGAGCATCATCCTCGGACCTCAATATGCAAACCACATAAGCACAAACATCGACTCAGCCTCACCACTGATACGCAACCTTCACCACACTCACCAAGTCACCACTTATAGTGAAACTAGTGAATTCTGTTCCGCCCTTCCATAGTTATAATGTAATTGTTGTTGTTCCGATTTGAGATTTTTGGTGTTTTAATGTAAATTAAAACTCACCGCCACTTCTACGGTTCCTACGGCATGTTTGCCATTACTGGATTTTTTGCGTAAAAACGAGTTTGTTCTTTTAACGTGATAGCTCCTTAAAAAGCAGCGCTGCCAGTATGTTGCATATTTTGTAGTGATTAACTCTGGTCGAGACCAACGATCTGATACACTTAGTCCAGAACAATGGTGCTTGGCTAGGCCTTATGTGTTTACATACATTTGTATGGAAATATACGTGTTGTATTCACGCTCATATACATACATATGTACAATATAGATACATTTTGGAATTTCTTACCTCTCGATTTGGTTTGGGTATACTCTGAACTGCCTGAAAAAGACTCTGAACTACCTGAAAAATGAAACTCGTATGTGGCTTTTAAAATGAAATACAACGCATTCCTTTTCGATCATTTTTTGATTTATTTAGGAGCATATGAATCATTTTTAGGCGATTTTTCAATTGATTTTATGATGATGGATCCTGAAGAATACAAAAGAAAAAAATCAAATGAATGTAATCAATTTTCGAATGCTGTTGACAAACTGGATTTGAACATTTAGAATAAAAAAATCGAGTTTTACGACGCATCTTATCGCTTTCTTGCAAACAAAGTCTGCAATCTCTCCTTCCTCTGAGTGTGTCAGCACATTTTGATGTTGAAGCTACTAATCGTGATGGGATGTTGAGTGAACGACCGAAAAAGGATTCAAAAGCCAAACGACAAGATAAATGTTTGATGACATTAGGATTGTTCATACGATTTTCGATATTGGGCGTTGCCAATGTTCTCGATAAATTGTAAAGAAAAGTGCGTCATGCATCCTTTTTATCTAGATCAGTGGTTCCCCAACTAATTTTGTCTACTGCCCACTTTGAGAATATATATTTTTTTAGCGCCCCCATTTTTTCACCTATTTAAAACCACTATAACTTCAAATTAAATTAACTAATTATTGTGACCTATATATGTATATTAACGAAGAATTCTAAACGAAACTTTTACTATAACCAGCAACTTGAAACCTGAGCGCAGTAGGTAACATACAATGGCGCTTAGGTCTCAAGTTAACTCTTACGGGCTCTACCTGCCAATAAGAATGATTATTGAAATGCAACCTTATAGTATTAAAACAGAGAATCCTCTATTAAAAATAAAACTAAAATAATCGATCCTTATATAAAAACTAATGTGAAGGATGAATCTGATGATGTTTAATAAGTTTGTTAATATCAGGTTCCAATTTACTCAAGAACAGTCGCAAGTCGCCACGTTCGGTAACAAGCAAACGATTTCTCTTTTTAGTAAGCAGTGTTGTAACAGCAATAAATCCACGTTCACACAAATATGACGATGGGAATGCTATCAAGAATCGTTGAACGATTGACCACAATCTAGGGTACAATTGCGGGATCTGTTTTTGTAGCCAAAATTCTTGGTAACCATTCTTGAAATTGATTTTTATTTTCTCGTTTGTTGTCAAATGACATTTGAAACGGATACAACACCCAGCTGGTATTTCTAAGTTCAAAATGTCCTGGTAACGTTCGGTGAAGTAAATGTGGAGGTTTTCCAAATGTTGACAGTAGGCAAACAATATGTACGTCGTTACTGCATGATACTGATAAATTCGGAAAATTGTGAAACTCACGTCAGCCCAGATTCTTTTTGTGTATAATCAGTTTGGCTACGAAAGCAGCAACGACGGTTTTTGTTTTAATTAAATTTAGTTTATCGCCTTGCAGTTTGAGATTCATGACGTTGAACAATTTATACAGGTCTGTCATGTAAGCTATATCACCCTTTGATGTTATGAGCTTGTCTTGCAATTCTGTATCTTTAGTTTCCAAGAACTCTACAACAGAGCCAAACAGGATGTAAAATCAAGTCAGACATTTGCCTATTGATAGCCAACGAACTTCAGTATGAAACAACAAACGGTTGAAATTCTCGTCATTAGTAACACAAAGCTGATGAAATAATCTATCATTCAAAGAGCTGTTGCGGATTCTATTGACTGCTTTATGACATATTGCAGTGATTGAAATAGTTTTTCACTTAAGCTTCTAGCAACTAAATGTTGTCTATGAATAACGCAATGTACACCAAGGACATCTGGAATTTTATTTTTTAAGTACGCTGTGAAGCCTTTTGCGTTTTTAAGCAATTAACGAATTCCGTCGTCATCTTGCTTAGCATGCGCCGAAAATAGTTTTGCTACACTTGGCTGAGTATTATGCTTCTTCTTTAGGTCTTGAAAATGTGCTACATTCTTGTCTCTCTTATCTGGATTCATTTTATTCAAATGATCTTGCAGTCTTGAAGGCTTCAGTGCTTCGTTCGAAAATTTTTTAGACATAGAAGGCGCACAGGCGACAATGGGTTTGTGGGATTTTCAATGAATCCGAATATAATATATGTATTTCGCACAGTATTTCCGTCTCTTCTTTTTTACTTCCGACATTGTTTTGCTTTAAGAAATACTTACGTTCAACTTCGCGAGTAGTGTAAAGTAGACGTAATTATTGCTCATCTTTTGCGCGCAAAACCACAAATGCAAATAAAATAAATATTACATTGTTTATGTAGGAATGCTTAAGCAGCACGCACCGACAGGAATAAAACAAACATGCATAAACTCGTTTATCTCATTCGACGCTCAATCGTACACAACAAGTCCAAACAAATATTCAATGAACCAGCCGATTGATACAGGAATGCACAATTTGGGTTATTTAACAAAAACTTGTTAAAACATGATAGATATGTATCTACGAGTACTAATAACTATTAAAATGCGAAAGTGTGTTTGTTGCATTTTTATTTGTTTGTGTCTACTTTTATTATGACACGGAGCGACCGATTGACATGAATTTCATTTTTTCTATATTCAATAAAATAAGACAGATATATGAACTACGTGGAGAGAAATATAGAACCGAGTTTAAGCAAACTCATATTAGTTGATGTTCACAAGTTATTGCTGAGAGTTGAGAGCTCATGCAGCCGTTGTCTAAGAGGCCTCCTAGCTAAATAAAATTACAAATCACCCCCAGGCCTCTACACAACGCCCCCATTTTCCTTCTGGGTCTCTTACCGCCCCCCTTGACACCTGCAGCGCCCACAAAGGGGCGTTATCGCCCACTTTGGGAAAGACTGATCTAGATGGTCGATTGCTTTGCAAACTACGAAAGCAGCCAATCCCATCACATCCAACAAGTTGCAAAAGAAGGCAAATGTCCATCTTTCGTTGGCCGTTTTGTAGTGTAATGGGAAACCATCTGATCCATGCAGTCAACGCCGGCCCTAGTTGAATTATGAAATAAAATTTCAACTATCTGTCATCAGCTGACTTGCATAATACAAAAGAATACAGAAAACGAATTCATTAGAGAGAGAGAAGAAGAATACTGTAGTAAAAATAAACATACAAAATCCTGGTTTTGTTTGTAAACACACTCTTCTTTTGACTGCTTCCCTCTTTTTCTCTTCTTTCGCACGAACAAGTCGAGCGCAAAGAACTCGCTACAGACCCGAATGAACATATTTATGCATGTGAGTATGTTTATATGAGTGCTAGATAAACATACAAACCAATTTAGACATGTTACGAACATAAAAACAGATAAATCAACCGTGCGAAGTGATAGAAACATACCAAAGTTCATATATTTTCTTACAAAATACATATATGGGTCTAGCCAAGCACCATTGGTCTCTAATATTATAATATCCTTTTTCGTCCTTTTCGATACGATACCCTTGAATTTTTTTTTCTGAATTCTATAGACAATAAAATTCTAAGAAGCTACCTGGAAGCGCAAGTCGTTTGCTACACTCCAACTATACATATTTAAATAACATTTAAAAACAAAACCCGTCTCCATGAGGGTTAAAAAATATGCTTGAATATATTTTAAATATTCTTAAACTAACTCAAAATTACTGTAAATAATTAGGTAAACTATTTTTAATAATAGTTTTCACACCCAACCCCCAAAGGTGATCTAGTGACTGATGCACAGAGCATACTTAAATTATGGAGGAAACACTTTTCCAGCCTGCAGAATATCAGTGAACATACAACGCCAGGAGAAGGCGAACCAATCGATGATGATGGAGCAGACGTTCCTTTGCCCGACCATGAAGAAGTTCGAATAGCAATTACCCGTATGAAGAACAACAAAGCAGCAGGGGCCGACGGATTGCGGCCGAGCTATTCAAACACGGCGGCAAAGAACTGATAAGGAGCATGCATCAGCTTCTTTGTAAAATATGGTCGGATGAAAGCATGTCCAACGATTGGAATTTAAGTGTGCTGTGCCCAATGCACAAAAAGGGAGACCCCATAATCTGTGGCAAGTACCGTGGGATAAGCCTCCTCAACATCGCGTATAAGGTTTTACCGAAAAATTAAAGCCCACCGTCAAAAAACTGATGAGTCGACCTTGCGAGTTTTTGAGGAAAAAGTTCTGCGAAAGATTTATGGTTCCTTGCGCGTAGGTCACGGCGCGATTGCTCACAACTTTTCTCGCACGTATCACGTCCCGAGTGTCTGGAGCATTTATACATCTGCCTCAGTTAACCAAATTATAAACTTAAACCTTTTTTTTTAAATAAAATCCTTAAAAAAATTCTCATCTTTCTATTCATTTGGATAAGTGCTCATAAATTTTGGTATTGATTTTAATAAGTGCTAAGGTGAACACGAAAAAAGGTGAATGCGCTTTAAAACATGGTCCTTAGAGCCGTAAAGAAAGGCATACTGGTTACAACAAAAAATTAAAGGGAATTGCAGTTACAAAAACAATAAATAATAGTAAATAATTACATATTGCCGAAACTTTGGTAGGGGACAGCAGAATTCGTCTAGGCACAACAAGGGGCTGCCCACAGGGGGGTGTGCTATCACCCCTGCTATGGAGTCTAGTCGTAGACGACCTGCTGACACTGCTTATGGACAATGGGATCCGCTGCCAAGAGTATGCGGACGACATTGTAATCATAGCAAAAGGCAGATATGAAGACACTCTCTGCGACTTGGTCCAAAGAGGTCTCAATCTGGCGAAGAGGTGGTGTAGAGAGGTTAAACATCAACCCCTCCAAGACGTCAGTAATTCCGTTTACGAGACGTAGGACCCTACCCGGCCTTAGGACTCTCTCACTGGGGGGCAGTGAGTTAGAAATGACCAACAGTGTCAAATACTTAGGGTTGACGCTAGACTCCACCTTGAGGTGGAAACAGCACGTAAACCTGACCCTGGTCAAGGCGACAAAGGGATTAATGGTGTGCAATCGACTGGCGGGTAGGTCCTGGGGCTGCAAGCCAAGGATAGTCAGGTGGTTGTACATCATGATAGTGAGACCGATAATCACGTATGGGGCGGTAGCCTGGGCCTCGGTTGTGTCGCAGACATCGGTTAAGGCTAAGCTTTGAAAGCTACAGCGGCCGGCCTGTGTCCGCATGACGGGCGCAATGCGTACCTGTCCAACGGCAGCATTGGAGGCTCTTCTGGAGCTTACACCGCTTCACTTGGTCATCGGTCAGGTAGCCAAACACACCCTTCTGCAAATAACGGCAGAGGGGTGGGGTAAAGGCAAGGTAGTCTCACCCCACAGGATGGAAAGGATAAGCGGCAGCCTACCTTTGGCCCTCCTCCCGAGGGATAGCGCTACCAAAAAGGTTCACCTCAGAAAGAAGTTCAAGGTTACCCTCAGCAACAAAGACGAGTGGAGTGACTCCAACCTCGAGATGGTGTTGAGGGAAAGCACCATAAGGTGGTACACCGATGGCTCGAAAATGGCGGAGGGAATCGGCGCAGGGATTGTAGGCCCACGCACTAGGCTCTCCATACCCATGGTTCCCGAGCATTTTCCAGGCAGAGGTTTATGCCATAAGCCGGTGTATAGAAATAAACCTCCATCGCAACTATCACAATGAGCGGATAGAAACCGGCTACACCTGGTCTGGGTTGCCGTATAGGTATAGCCGGCATAGCCGGTAATGAACTGGCGGACGAGCTCGCCCGCTCCGCGGCCTCCAGCAAAATGGTAGGCCCGAACCCTTTACGGGGGTGGGTCCCCACACCTTGAAGGAGCTGCTCCGTAGAGAGGAAAGAGTAGGCAGAGAGGAGTATTGGCTACAGGCTCATGGCATGAGACACGCCAAACTGCTAATGGGAGGTTACAACCTGAAAAGGTTCAAAATTATAATAAACCTCCCAAGGAACAAACTCAGGCTACTGGTCGCGTGGTACACTGGTCACTGCAGGCTGAACAGGCATCTGCATAGCATGGGCCTATCAGCTTGCGACAGCTGTCGTTTCTGCGGCATGGAACCTGAAACCCCGGAGCATCTGCTGTTTAACTGCCCAGCAGTCTGTAGACGCAGATCAAAGGCTCTTGGAGTGCTGTCTCCGGATAGGGATCGCATTGCCTCGCTACCGCCTGGAAGTCTGCTGAACTTTATCAATAGGCTGGGTCTAAGCGAGTCAACGTGAGTAAGGAGAGGGCCCAATAGACCAAAGGTCGCAGTGCATTCCTCATCTGCATTCATTCAATAAAATAAATAGATATATATATGTGAAAAAAAATTTACAAACAGAAATATTTCCATATAAAAACAAAGTAAAAATTAAAATTGCAGTCAACTAGAGAAAATGAGTGAAATGTATAAAAATTAAAAAAATAACAAGTAAGAAAGAACTAAGTTCAGGTGCAACCGAACATTTTATACTCTTTCAACTTACTGGAATCAAAGGCAGGGAAATTATCATGTAAAACGTCAACCAGAGGATCGGAATCTAAGCAATTTTATTTATATGTACATACACCATATATAACTTATACACTGACATACGTATATATTCGGCATAAAATTTGTTAGAAAAACCAAAATCATAATACGTAGTCATTCTGCAAAATCAGTAAACTGTTATGAGCAAAATACGTTCTAAAATTTTCATTGAGATAACTAAAATATTGGCCGATATATATCCACAATAAAGTCAAGAGGAAGTTCAAAAATCTTTATATTAAGTTTAAGGGGGTTCAGGGAAGTAATGACCCAATGCCACCCATTTCGCATACACAGAATAAAAACTGTAGGAAAAGGATTCCTTCTGAATTATATTGCATATCTCACGTATTGGCCGATATTTTCGAACAAAAGTCAACTATAGGTACTGGGTTTCACATACTCGGTACCTAGGGTCTTTTGGTTGAATCTGAACATTTTTTTATTATAAAGTAGCATACACTAACGGCATTATATTATATTAATTGCTTCTTGATTTGTGTACTGGAAAGTAAAAGCATCAAGTGGAATTTATAATTGTCCTATAAGGGAAGTAGGCGTGGTTATTGTCCGATTTCGCTCATTTTCAATGCCACGTTCCAAATTTTATCCTCCGATTTCATCCATCTTCACACCGTCATTAAAAAATCTTATAAGATTTCAGGTTTCAGAAAATTTGGTTGTTTTAGCTTAAGTGGTTTAGGAGATATGACCGTTAAACTTATTAGAGGGCGAGGCCACGTCCCCTTCTTCAAACTTTTTTATCCACTGGTGCCGCTTGCTACTACGATCGCTTTTGGCAAATACCAGCATTATACCTTATTTCGGTGCTTACTTATGGCACTTTATATATTTAACAAAATAAAACTGGCGATAAACTCACAAAATTACACGACTTAAACTAAATACAAATAAAACTAAAGTAAAAAAAAAATAATGGTTAATTTTGGGTGCAACCGAACATTTTATGCTATTGCAACTTGCAAGAATCAAAGCCGGGGAAATACTTTAAGGTCTAAAACCAATTATATAGAGAAAAGCCTGTAGGCCCTGATATTAGTTATATAGGGGCTAGGTCAAGTTTTCGCTCAAATTTATCTATTTTAAACACAAGGATACTCCGTTATGAATAAAATACGCTCTCTTATTTTCATTGGGCTAACTCAAATATTGTACTGCAAGGCCTTAATTTTAGTTACATACACTTTGTCAAGTAATACGTCATTGAAATAAATTTTCATGTTTACTTTTCTTAAGAAAAAATGGATTTATTTCAGTTTTTTCTTTTAAATTATAATAAGAGTGATTATTAGCTACAATTATAAATAAAAAAAAACTTATTTCAGCATAAAACATAAGAAGAAAACAACAAAAACAAAAAGTGTGCAAATATTAGGCTGTCAATTAATTCTTTGCAAAATGTAAACGTTGGTTAAACTTCTAACGAAAACTTATATATTATAACATTTATGGTTCTAATATTTGGTGTGGCGTCCCTTGGCATCCAAGACCGCATTCAGGCGACGAGGCATGGAATGTATAAGACCATTTATGTCGTAATACTCCGGTATTTTCTTCCATTCCTCCTCCGTCATATTAATTACTTCTTGATTTAAAATTGTGTTTTATGGGAAGTAGGCGTGATTGTGGTCCGATTTCATCTATTTTCACATCGTGCTATAAAAATATGAAAAAGATGCTACTTACTTAATTGCGTTGAAACCGTTTGGTTAGGTCCCGAGATATGGGATTTCAGCAAAAAGTGGGCGGTGCCACACTCATCCTATAATTTTTACCACAGTCCTTATAAAACCTTTTCATACCATCCCAGCGGCAAATTTTTGCGTAGGAATACTCGTATTGGTATGACTGCTAGTATAAAAAAAAATTTCGAGTTCGCAGATGGACATAATCGGACCACCGTCACGCCCACAAATTGCCATTAGCCGAAAACATATAAAGTGCCATTAAGAAGTACCAAATTAAGATATAAAGCTGTAATTTGGTACAGAGGATCACACTCGGTTGAATTGGACCAATACTTTCCTTAGACTCCATATAGATAATATAAAAATTTTCGAAATTCGTGGTGATTTTGTAGCGCATATATCGGTCAATATGTGAGCTATACCAGTGAAAATAAGAAAACGTGTTTTGTTCAAAAGAGTGTGTCTTTGTGCCTAAAATATATAAAATTGAGCGAAAACTTGACATAGCCCCTATTTAAGTATTCACTTGCAAATTATTCTGGCAATACCCCTTCAGCTTATTAAGCGTTGAGCAGGATTGCTGCAAAAAAGTAAGCAAAATACAGAAACAAGAACAAAGAAGCGAATGCACACATACATACAAGCATATACTTATCCTCAAACCGATCATATATAATTTAAAGACAAATTAACTAAATATGTATGTATGTATATATGTACATACATGATACACACAAAACGTGCATGTTTTCAATTTCGCGAATACTATAAACGTAAAAGCTTAAAACTTCATTTCAAAAGGCTAGCTGGCAACCACAAATTAAATTATGAAGAATTTACGACAATATTAACTAAAATTGAAGCCGTTCTCAACTCACGGCCTTTCGCTGCAATCTTGCAAAATCCCTCAGACTTTACTTTCCTCACGCCAGGGTATTTTCTTAAAACATTTTCAATTCGCTGCCGATAGAAAGATTATTTAAAGCTCCTCCACAGAAGGTACCTATTGAAAACACCAGAAAATGCGCCTATGCTTGGAGATTGTGTTTTAATCAATGGCGATTGTTTCCCCGTACCCAATGGCGGCTTAGCCGTATAGGGAAGATTTACTATGGCTCCGACGGCAATATTCGCATAATCGATCTCCGTACATAAACGGGAGCGCTGATCAGCCCGCTCGTTAAACTATACTATTTGTTAACTGCCGCACAAACGCCCAGTATTTGTTCGGCCGTTACTGTCCCGCGCTCTAAGGCTACACCAGTAGCAGAGTCTAGAACAACTCGGAAGTGTACAACAGGCTATCAGTGCCAGATATGCATACATCACCATCATACGTTGCTACACCACATCGCCGGACCCTACCTTGGGAGTCTTCTTGCCTTTCGCAACCGTAATGCTATGAGCCGACCCCCACGACCGCAATTGCAAAGGCCAGTAATCCCTAAGGAAGAGTCCAGTATTTTTTGTAAGTATAGTACTGTGCGCATCCCAAATTGAAACCCACACTACTCTTACGAACTAAGACGGACAACTCTTAGTTTCTAAAATTAGGAAATTGATGAATAAACCCTCTCTTATTGTGGAAGTTTGAGGACATCCCCACCAACACCATCCTAAACCAAGGTATTGAGGTAATAAATAGCTGATTGCTAACTAGGGTGGGTCGATTCCGGACTTTTTTCAACCCCAACTCCGGCCTTGAAATTTCGGAAATTCGCCTAAAATCGTAAATTGGCTACCTAGCGCCTGAAATACGCATCTCATGGCAAAATGTATAAAACAAAAGTTATTTGTCACGTCATTTGCTACCGAAATGGTATATGTGATCATAGTAGGACGTAGGACGAACCGTTCCCGAGATACGAGCGAAAATGAGGCGCGCGCAAGGTGGAAATCGGCTTGCGGCCACACTTCTTGACGTTGATTTCGCCGAGTGCTATCACTCATATTCATTCACCTACGCCAAAGGACACGTTCGGACAGGTCTCCACACAAATATTTTTTCATCGAGTTCCTTCACTCTTGTCGGTGATTTCGCCGAGTTCTATCACTTACATTTATTTCCCTGCGCCATACGACACGTTCGGACTGGTCTCCACATAAATATTTTTTCATCGAGTTCCTTCACTCTTGTCGTTGATTTCGCCACACACCAGAGTTGTACAAATGCTCACCACATACCATAAGAAATTTCTGATTCTTAAACAAATATTTTTAAGGAATCCAATATGTTTGAGCCCTAAAAGAGACGACTTTGTCTTTTCTGCCGGAAAATTATTTGACATCACTGCTTGTAAATGCATTTATTTTTCTTCTTGCACTTGTCCAAAGGAAAGGTAAGTTCCTATCAATGAACAACCATTTCTCTTGGACCAGAGAACCAGAAGAATTGGTCGCATTGGAAGTGTTGATCTACTTGAAACAAAAAAGAAGATCATTCAACATCAACTCTTACCAGAAAAGTATCAGCTAGAAAACGTGACCATTCAGTTCAAGCAGACTCTCATACAGACGACAACAATGTAGGTGCGTCGCACATGGATTCTTCCAAAAACGTTGCTGATGATGAATTTTCTCTTCCATCCTCTAAAACCAGAGAAAACACACTAGTATTAGAACACACTGCTTTAGCTGCCCAAAGATTTGGAGTAAGTGATAGAGCAGCGGCCTTGATTGTTTCATCTGGTTTTCTGGATGCCAAAAAAGTAGGTTTGATAACAGAGGATCAGGCTAGCTTTGTCACTGACAAATGCAAGATTAGTCAGGCAAAAAAAAGTGTTGGAGTTAAGCTCCAAAACACCGAAAGTATTGACTCTGTATATGGGCTGTATTTTGACGACCGCAAAGACAATACACTTACAGAAGTCAGCGAAGGTGAAAAGTACTACCGCGACACTGTTAAAGAGGAACATATTTTGCTTTTAGCGGAACCTGGTTGTCATTACTTTGGTCACGTCACCTCTCCTTCCGGGTCAGCTGAGGACGAGACGCAAGCTATTAAAGACAACATTTACAAGACAATTCAGTTGATGTGGAACATCTAGAAGTTGTCGGTGCTGATGGCACCAACACGAACACAGGTTGGAAAGATGGAATCTTTCGGAAACTAGAAGAAAGAAGGGGTAGGCCCTTACAGTGGGTTGTTTGTCTTCTACATTTCAACGAATTTCCATTTCGTGTTCTTTTCGATGGTGTCTCAAAGAGTCCAAATACATTCTCTGGCAACAAAGGTAAACTGCTCCCTGATTGCGAGAAGTTGGCTGTTGTCAAATTTAAAAGTTTTCCATCCTGCCAATTACCTTCTGAGGTTATTAATCCGACCCAACTTAGCACAGACCAAGCATATCTCTATAAAATATCAGAAGCTGTTATTTCCGGTCAATGTTCCTCAGATTTAGCGTCGATGCATCCAGGTAACATGTGCAAATCTCGCTGGCTCACCTGTGCAAATAGAATTCTGACATTATACATTTCTACTGACAAACCAACAAAGGAAATAAAGATCTTGGTGAAGTACATACTTACAGTTTACTCACCTTTGTGGTTCTTAATAAGATTCAACAGTTTAATTAAAGATGGCTCGCGCTATCTCTATGCTGCCATTCAAAGGTCAAAGGTTGCTAAACTGCGCAAGGTTGTCGATTCATCCATTCAACAGAATGCTTTCTTTGCTCTTCCAGAAAATATTCTCCTGAGTATGATGATTGACGAACGGATAGAAGTCAGAAAGTTGGCCCTTGACCGTCTTCTGGCAGCCAGAGAAGCAGAGTCTGACACTGTAAATGGAAGGGTTAGATGTAATAAAGTGCCAAAGCTGAATTTTAAAGCTAATAATTATTACGATATGATTAACTGGAAGACTATTACCTTGACTGTTCCACCAGTTCTTTGTTCAGTTTCTAACGAAGAACTCATAAAAGGGCTGTCGGGAGACACTCCAGAGGTATGGAAATTTAGTGAATTCCCCTCTCACACCGTGAGAACCGTCAAACTGGTGACAGAGGCATCTGCTAAAGTTTTGGCCCCCAATCTCGTGATCGTTTTATACGCTCTACACTGAAATCTAGGCAACAAGAGTCAAAGTTTAGTACAAAATCTGATTTTATGAATAAATTTGACACAGATTCAGACTAAAACAAGCCTGACATATGGTTGGTTGGTTGGGTTGGGTTTGGGAGGAACCCGAAGAGCAGCCACCTCCACGCCGTGGGTTCTGGGTGACCAATACAGGTTAGCTGAGAGCTGCAACACTTTTCACTTTGCGCTATGGCGCGCCGCCTTTTCGCTCGTATCTCGGGAACGGTTCGTTCTACGGCCTTGATCCAATACACCATTTCGGTAGCAAATGTCGTGACAAATAATTTTTGTTTTATACATTTTGCCATGAGATGCGTATTTCAGGCGCTAGGTAGACAATTTCACGATTTTAGGCGAGTTTCCGAATTTTCAAGGCCGGAGTTGGGGTTGAAGATGCAATCCGATCTCAAAACAAAAAGTTGCGTTTGAATCAGGAAGTACTAAGGCAAATTTTCCGCACTATTAGAAATCCCGAATCGAAATAAGTCCGGAATCGACCCACCCTATTGCTAACGATCCATTACAGTACCTTTTCTATGCACGCTATCTCTGCGGACGAGTGAGCAACCCTTTCCGGCCTAGCTCATAAATGAGAGGGACATCGACATCAGCCTTATACAGAAGCCCTGGGTTAATTAAGACACCATTAATAGGCTAAACAGCAGCAACTACAATATCTTTTTCACATGCATTCTTATCAAAAAAAGTATAAATGTATTCCTTTGTCCAAACTACAGCACAGCGGATACCACGGTGGTAAATTCGAAGCAAAAGAAAAACAATTTCTTTTTGGTCTCAGCCTATAGGGCTCTTGAGGTGAACGTACCATCGGCATCACTGAAATGACTAATCGAGGACCACAAAAAGGAAGATGGGAAGGTGTGATGCCAGCACAAGCACACCTTATGGGGAAGGTCCAGTATAAACACCAGGGATGAGTCGATCTTACAATATATTTTAAATATCAATTTAAGTATATGCAACAAGGGCGATAGACCGACTGGGGAAACTCTGAAAGGTTTCCAGGTTAAGAGGAAGTACTGTACCTCACGATCACAACAGAGACAGATAGTCTCGTTGCAGAGGACTGTCGGATGAGTCTTCCATATCGGATCACTCGTGGATACTCTTCAGAATTTTGCGAGAACTTCAGTACTCTTCTCTAATATCGAAACCCTAGCAGAACAGCATGGGAAAAATTTACAAGAATAGCAACAATAAGCCTTATAAAAGGAGGCAAAAATAGTATCAGCAATCCTCATGAACTTGTCACTGAGGTAGAGAAGATGGAAAATATCTTAACAACAACATTTAATAAAGCCACTCTGCTAACATCCTGAAAAAGAGAAAGTCTCCTCCTTGGTGGAATAGTGATCATAACTAAGGAAAGCTTTCAATGAGAGTTTCAGAAACAAAATCTGGTAACCCGACAAAGACATCAGAAAGACACAAAAAAGCAGTCAGGAAAGCCAAAACTGACTCATGGCAATCTTTCTGCACATCATTTGAACGTTGCAGAGGATCCACTAGGCTAAGTAAAATGCTATCCAAAGAGCAGATAAATATTGCCTATATAAAGGCGGAAGGAAATGCTTAGACCTCCTCTGCAGAAGAATCTTTGGTTGAAAGGATTGAAAATATTTCCAAAGCAAGCATTCAATTGTCTGTGTTCCTACGAAAACCGGGCAGAAAAACACACAATAATTCCAAGGATTTTATATATATATATAAGCCTCACATCCTTTTATGCAGAAGGTACTAGAAAGGCTAATGGCTCACATATAAGAACAACCATGGCGGATAAGTTATCGAAATCCCAACATGCTTACATAAAGGGCCGATCAATCAAATTTGCCCTTCACGATGTGATAAGTGTAATTTAAAAATCACATCATTACAAACAATACACAATGGCTCAATTACTTCGTATACTCGCAGAGGAGGCCTTTAATAATATAGAAGTAAGCATCATTAATTCTCTGACACATTTCGGCTTAGATGACACGGTGTGTCAAGAATGGGCCCTCTCCCCGCTTCCATGGGTTGTAGCGCTGAAGGAAATACTACTCCAACTAAACGGTGGAGGGGTGAAAGCAGTAGCATATGCGGACGATATAGTATTGTTGTAGCAGGCATGTTTTCTTCAACAGTCAGTGAGATTAAAGAAAGAGCAGTAGGCAAATTAAACCTACAAACAATAGACTAGTTGTTAACCTAATAAAACAGACCTGATGCTATTTACATGCACAACCAAAGTTCCCCGGTTTCATCTTTCCGTACTAAATGGTACAGCACCTTCTCTGTCCACCACAGCTAAATACTTGGGTTGGATATTGACACCAAACTGAACAGCAAAATGAATATTGAAAAAAAAAAACAAAAAAAAAAAACCTTTATGGCCTTGAATGAGAATCGTCAGGAGGAATTGGGGCCTTAAACCTAGTAAGTAACGGGTGATTTTTTTGAGGTTAGGATTTTCATGCATTAGTATTTGACAGATTACGTGGGATTTCAGACATGGTGTCAAAGAGAAAGATGCTCAGTATGCTTTGACATTTCATCATGAATAGACTTACTAACGAGCAACGCTTGCAAATCATTGAATTTTATTACCAAAATCAGTGTTCGGTTCGAAATGTGTTTATCGACAAATTTTGTTCAGCGATGAGGCTCATTTCTGGTTGAATGGCTACGTAAATAAGCAAAATTGCCGCATTTGGGGTGAAGAGCAACCAGAAGCCGTTCAAGAACTGCCCATGCATCCCGAAAAATGCACTGTTTGGTGTGGTTTGTACGCTGGTGGAATCATTGGACCGTATTTTTTCAAAGATGCTGTTGGACGCAACGTTACGGTGAATGGCGATCGCTATCGTTCGATGCTAACAAACTTTTTGTTGCCAAAAATGGAAGAACTGAACTTGGTTGACATGTGGTTTCAACAAGATGGCGCTACATGCCACACAGCTCGCGATTCTATTGCCATTTTGAGGGAAAACTTCGGACAACAATTCATCTCAAGAAATGGACCCGTAAGTTGGCCACCAAGATCATGCGATTTAACGCCTTTAGACTATTTTTTGTGGGGCTACGTCAAGTCTAAAGTCTACAGAAATAAGCCAGCAACTATTCCAGCTTTGGAAGACAACATTTCCGAAGAAATTCGGGCTATTCCGGCCGAAATGCTCGAAAAAGTTGCCCAAAATTGGACTTTCCGAATGGACCACCTAAGACGCAGCCGCGGTCAACATTTAAATGAAATTATCTTCAAAAAGTAAATGTCATGAACCAATCTAACGTTTCAAATAAAGAACCGATGAGATTTTGCAAATTTTATGCGTTTTTTTTTTTAAAAAAGTTATCAAGCTCTTAAAAAATCACCCTATATAATCAAGATGATCTATACGGCTGTCATTGGAGCAATACTTAGATATGGAGCACTGGTATGGAGGCCATCGCTCAAGAAACAATACAACATCAGAAAATTAAATGGAATGCAAAGAGCAGCATGTGCAGGTGTTACTGGTGCAATCAAGTCATGTCCGACTCTACCGAAAGCGGCTAGCATCTTCCAAGTGAAAGTACTGGGCTTAGATAAGGCCTGCGAAGCGTCGAGAGGATACATAAAGCACAATATGAGCGGAGAGACAGGCGGTTCTCCTGGCTTTGTCGTCGCCCATGACTTATTCCAGCATAGTCCTTAATTGCAAGAATGCTCTGAACTTACTAGAAAACAAGCTCCACCTAGGTTTGTTCGTGGTTTCCGGCCATAGGTAAATTTTCGGCAACGAAAACTCAGACGATTTGGCAAAGGCTGAAGTTTTCATAAACGAATCCTATGCGGAGTGAATACCGCTAGGATCAATCAGAAGAGAGCTCAATATACAACTTCAACAATTAACAAATACCAGATTGAAAAGTGCAACAAAAAGCAATATAACTAAACAGATATGGCCAAAATATGACAAAAAAAAGAAACAAATAAATAGGACCAGGAAAAGAAGATTTAGACTAACTGCTACCATAACAGGGCATTGGCCAATTGGAGAGCATGCGCTCAAAATGTGTATGCCCTACAATAACATATGTATGCCGAGCAAACTAGTAGGAAATAAGGAAATAATTTTTCACTTTCTCTGTGAATGCCCAGTCCCACAGAATACTTGGAACCCATCAAAGCATCGTTGAGTGGATGTCTATAAAAAACATATCGGATATTAGTAGCTTCATGGAAACCACAAAATGGTTTGAACGAGAAGATGAAACGTGATAGCAGTAATAAAAAAATTTATCCACTAGTGCTTCAAAATGGCACAGCGAGTGCTAATTGCCCGAAATATAACCGGGCTCCACAACTACCTACCTCACACAAAAGGGAATAAAAACAAGTAAGGAAGGGCTAAGTTCGGGTGTCACCGAACATTTTATACTCTCGCATGATAAAGTGATAATCAAGATTTCAATATCCGTCATTTACATATTTTTTTATTTTGCTGTAAAATTAATTAGATTAGTAGTTCCTGAGATATGGTTTTTGGTCCATAAGTGGGCGACGCCACGCCCATTTTCAATTTTTAAAAAAAGCCTGGGTGCAGCTTCCTTCTGCTATTTCTTCTGTAAAATTTAGTGTTTCTGACGTTTTTTGTTAGTCGGTTTACGCACTTCTATTGATTTTCAACATAACCTTTGTATGGGAGGTGGGTGTGGTTATTATCCGATTTCTTCCATTTTTTAACCGTATATGGAAATGCCTGAAGGAAACGAATTTATAGAGTTTGGGTGACATAGCTATAGTAGTTTCCGAGATATGTACAAAAAACTTAGTAGGGGCGGGGCCACGCCCACTTTTCCAAAAAAATTACGTCCAAATATGCCCTTCCCTAATACGATCCTTTGTGCCAAATTTCTCTTTAATATCTTTACTTATGGCTTAGTTATGACACTTTATAAGTTTTCGGTTTTCACCATTTTGTGGGCGTGGCAGTGGGCCGATTTTTCCCATCATCGAACTTAACCTTCTTATGGAGCTAAGAAATACGTGTACCAAGTTTCATCATGATATCTTAATTTTTACTCAAGTTACAGCTTGCACGGACAGACGGACGGACGGACAGACAAACATCCGGATTTCAACTCTACTTGTCACCCTGATCACTTTGGTATATATAACCCTATATCTGACTCTTGTAGTTTCAGCACTTATAAACAACCGTTATGTGAACAAAACTATAATACTCTCCTTAGCAACTTTGTTGCGAGAGTATAAAAAGGAAAAATAAAAGGGAGTAAAAAGGCCGAACACTTCTGTTTCGTAACAACAACGATCGGTAAAAAGTTTTCGCACTCGTATCACGTTCAGAGTGTCTGGAGCATTTACACATCTGCCTCAATTACCAAATTTTAAACTTAAACTTTTTCAAATAAAGTCCGAGAAAAAAGATCTCATTTTTCTATTCGTTTGGTTAAGTGTGTGTAATTTAATACACCACTAATTGTGCAATAAATAAAATCGCTCAGGACAAAACGGACAGTGTGAAAATGAAATCGAATTATAATCTCGTCCTCTCCTCATATGTTGTTTTATTAGAAACTATTAGGGGGGAGCCTGCTTTAGAGGCTTCAAAAAAAAACGATTTTTTTCGGGAGCGAAAGAAAAAATTTATAAAAGCGGAATTTCTAGGGTTTATAGTTATATATTTAAACATCATTTACAAATTTTTTACATACGAAATCTTTGATATTCTGCCTTTGGGAAGCAATTGCCCGATGCATTTGAAAAATTAAGAAAAATCACAAAAATGGAAAGCCAAGAAATCACGCGTCAAAGTTTTCGCTTTCTGCCCAATCGCTCATATATCTGCTAGACGCTCGGTCACTATTTCCCTTCTAGCTTTGAAATTATAATATTTCGAATTCCCATCTTCATCATAGAAATGTATAATTATTGCGCCACGGACTTTAAATGTTACTCCTAGGAGTATACAAAAAAGCCAACCAAGGTTTTAATTTGACGATGAACTTAGCACCGCCCATATTTAGGTGAATTCAAATATCTATGGGCCAATTTCAAACATTACCTTGACAGTCCTATGTTAAGTTGTGAAAATGTAACCAATCGAACTATAACCACAACTACTAAGATATTGCCATGTGGAAACAATATTTTAAATTCCACATGATTCTTTCAAAGAACATATTCGAATAAAATTATGCCTTTGACAATCAGCCTTTCCATTTCTCCTCCTCCAATTTGTTCTATATAATGATTTACGACTTTCTACCGACCTTAAATTGTTTATGTTGGTTAAGATTTGTAAAATTTAAAGAAATTTAGTAGAAACATTTTCGTAAAAATATAAATTTATATCAATGATTTAGCGCTCAGTATAAATGAAATTGGTCTAAGCCGCATATCCATAGCTTAATGCTTTATATATGTAGCTTAATACCGATCCTTTAATTAATATAATTATAGTTGACGGAATGTAAAATATATTAAGAACACTAAGTGAAACTATGACCTTCGAATTAAGTTATTACGATACCGAATTTGATTGTTATTCATTTTCGATTTCGTAATAAGCCGACTTTGATTATTTCGAGTTGTAAGGGTATGCACTGTTCGGTTACACTCGAACTCAGATCTTCCTTACTTGGTGTTATCCTATATTTTCATGTGATCGCTGATTCCGGGAATGCAAATTTAAATGCAAGTTTTTTTACGGAGTAACAAACCGGTAAGAGAAATATTCCTGCCATGGTACTGATCGATTTCATTAGCATTTAAAGGCAAATCATCAGGAAAGAGTGTCCACTTCAACATAGTGATATGTAAAATAAACCGATTGGCCAAATAACATTACTTTCAAGTACATTCAGTATAAACAAATATATAGTTCACTACGAAAATGATTGATACATATATATACATACCTTAAAAAATGAAAAAACGTTACATTATGATATGTGAAAATTAGGCATGGTGATAGCAAAATACACCTGTGAAAAATAATATAGGTGTAGCCGAAGTTAAAGCTTCTTCTTTTCTGTTCTAATCACTTTGTTAGATTAATAAGAGATCTAATTTGTAAATGCATACGGGATCTGATACTTTTCCTCTGTTAAGCTGTAAATTATGCAGTGTAATTTAAGACAGGAAGGCTCTCGACGTACCACATTGCCTCACCTTGCATTCGAGCAATATAACTAAGCTTTCTAAGAACAATACGCAAAATACTGATTGATTGGGCAGCGATCAGCTCTTGGTATAAAGACAGAGCTGTGTGTAAAAGTTCTCTCAAGTGTTGAAAGTTATCGGAGCGCCGTTCACTTGAGAGTGGCCACAAACGGTTTTCTACAAATAGCTCCAGCAGCATACGATTTCTGGTCTTAGTATCCTCCACGTTAGAAAAGCACCCCCAATGAAAAAATCAAAATAGCCTAGAATGAGAAACCTCTATTTTGATGACAACCACTACAAATGTATTCATGCCAACGATTCCAGAGTATGCACCTAAAGTGTTACCCAGCTAGTTGATGTTCTCGTAAGAGTAAAGGGGGACATCACTGTCATCCAAGAAGTGTGATGGACGGGAGAAGTACTAAGACGGGACGAGAAGAACGATGTGAACAAAGATGTGTTCTATGAGCGCTTTCAACTCAAATATAAGAGCTGGCCTCATCACGATCCTAAAATAGTGCTTGGCGAATTTAACGCCAGGGTTGGCAAAGAAGGTTTCTTAGCCACAACAGTCGGTAACTTTAGCCATTATGATGAGCATCCCCAAATGGGTTGAGGCTGATCGACTTCGCCAGGGCCCGAAGTAAGGTAATCTGTAATACTATCTTTAAGCATACGAAAACTCAATAAGTTACCTGGCTATCTTCGGATCGAAAAGTCAACTAGATCATGTGGTGAAAGAAGGTAGGCACGTCTCCAGTGATTTAGACGGAATGCTATCGGTTTCAACGAAGATATGTAACCGCCTCTGTGCAGAAAAAAACGCACATCAACAAACACAAGTCAGGTTCGACCCGGGGCTGCTATAGGGATCAGCAGGTGGCGGATAACTGAACGGCTTCCAGATATACAGGTAACTGGGAATATTCAATAAGCAGTCCCCGACCAAAGCAGTAGAAATAGAGGGTGTAGCCTAAAACCTATATTTGCTCAATGAAGTTTCTGTGATGGGGTGAATCAATACCACCCATAAAAAAATGTCAAAATTCCAGAAGCGTCTGTCTCAGAGTGAGCTAGTTACTGGGCAGTTCTAGGTTAAAAAGCGCCTGAACGAAACACCTTTCATTAGGTAATGGTACGGGCAGGATCCCGGAAAAATAAATCAAGGCGAATATGCTTGACAAGTTCTAAGTTACGGTGAAGGTTGTAGGAAGTACAGTACCGACCGTTTTGTGGAGTGGACAAGCAGGCTCCCGGCCGTCGAAATCCAATCTCAATCGCCAGAGAAAACGCCTGTTGAAAAACGAGTACGGGCACGGTCATCTTCACCCGCGCTATAAAAAGAAATCCTGACACTGCAGGGAAAAAATTAAGGTGTGCGAGATCATATGCTTGCACTGGGAGAAAATGTAAATAACCCCATGAGGGAAACTCTTTAGCAGTATCGTGAAGCTGCAAGCGAAATCACAGAAGGACTGCACTCAGCTCAAAAACTCCTTCTTACTGAGTGCCGTAGAAGCGACACAGAAAAGGTTACGTGCTGATAGGCAAGCGAGTCGGAAGACTCCACAAAAAAAGATCAAAAGATCGCAAGGAGAGGGAATGCCAAAAGAATTAAATAAAGTATAGGGGCCAGGCGAATATAAGGAGGAAGGAAACGCTAATCAAAAACCCCGAATAGTAAGAAGGCGAAGAGGGAAAAGGTGAAGCCACGACAGCTACCGCGATCGGATGCTCCAATCATAGTAAAAACTGTAGACATGTCCTACAAATATAATACTGCGAGTGGTAAAATAGGGTGGGAGTCTTAAGCAGCTTGATAAAAATGTTTCGCGAATAGGAAAGACTGCAAAGGGAAAGATCCCGCTCGAGCCCAAAAGGGCTCGAACAAGGATAACATACGAATTCCAAGATGAACTAGATTCAACTTTCTCATGAGCTGACTGTTGAAATTTGTAATTTGAACGAAACCGCAACGAAGGAGGATATAATAAAGGCCATCGGCGCACAAATCATATGTAGAGCTAATCCTCTTCTGCGGTAATTAAAAGCGTATGCAGGTATACAGAAGGTGGAATTACGTTTCCCTATACAACAGGCAAGGCAACTTCGAGGCTTCAAAAAATTAATAATGTCATATCTGTCGTAAAGAACCAGTTTTCATCCAGTGTAAAAGCAAAAAAGGAACAAAAAGGAATCATCAAATGAGCAGTCTGAGATGTGCCATTTTCATAGAAGCCTGTAAAAAGAAATGTAATGAAAATATAACAATCAATTTAAACCACAGCGAAGCCGCCCAAAAATTATCAAACAGTGTATGAAAAGAAAATATATGTATGTCGTGCTAATATAAAAACCCTAATTCAAATACTTGGATGAAATGATAACACCAACATCGTGGTGGTGATAATACTGTGGCAATAAAACTATGCAGTAAAAATCTGTGAAATACACTTCTACAGTTGTTACCGACCATCGAGCCTTTCTGATTCAGATTTCGAAAAAGTTCTTGATGATTTGGTTATGAATACCCATACAACCAAACCAGACAAGAAGCCTTCAACGCATGGGCCTTAGCATTATTCAAAACCTTTGGACTACTATTGAGTTGCTGAATACAAGTTTTCAGAACACATTGAACACAGCGCCCATTTTGAAATTATTAGAGATATAAGCCTACTCGTAAGGCAAAGATATGTCTGCGTGTTAAAAAAATGCAAGCTAATGGGTGAAAAGAGGACACAATGGATGAGGCGTAATTCAAACTGGTGTTGAATGAAGACATTCACGAATCAGAAGTTGTCTGCAGGGCCTGTGACGCCGTCATAATTCGAAGAAAAACACACCCCAAACGAAAGCCAGCATACTAATGGAATAAAGAGATTCAACAAATTCGAAAAATGTGTAATAAAACGAGGCGCCAGTACCAGAGAGGCTCAGGTATGGTAGGACATGAGAGTCAACGTGCAATCTTCAAGTCCAAGCATAAGGAAATAAAAAATGCTATAAAAAATATCAAAGGTAAGTGCTTCAAAAAACTTTATAATGAACTCGACAAAAGTCGGGCCGTATAAGCTGGTCATGTCCAAAGTATGAGGTCCCAAATGGCAAGCGCCGACCCGCCGAGTTCATCTAATAAAATGTTGGGGGAACACTTTTTCAAGGACGTGCTTAACGACTTAAAACGACATATTTATTGCGAATTGTAAAAAGCCATCTACCGAAAGAGGATAAAATAATCGAATACGCTGACGTCATTGCTGTGGCAACAGTAGCCAAACAGTTACTTCAAAAGGACCTCAACGAGTGGCAACCCATTGGGATGCAACAATTAAAAGGCGACGGACGCACATGCTTTAGAGCAGTGTTTCCCAAAGTGGGCGATAACGCCCACTTGTGGGCGCTGCAGGTGTCAAGGGGGCGGTAAGAGACCCAGAAAGAAAATGGGGGCGTAGTGTAGAGGCTTAGGGGGTTATTTGTAATTTTATTTAGCTAGGAGGCCTCTTAGACAACGACTACATGAGCTCTCGAACTCCCTACAACAACTTGTGAATATCAAATAATATTAATTAAAAGATTGCTCAAACTCGATCTATAATATATGTCTCTCCGCGTAGTTCATATATTATTGAATATAGAAAAAATGAAAATCATGTCAATCGGTCGCTCCGTTTCATAACGGAACATCTCGACAGGATAGAATTTATAGAATACTAACTGTCAAAGGTATTGCTATTGCCATTGCCAAATCTGCATGTGGGTATTTGCTATCATAATGTAATTATTTGCGCAAAGGTGTAGGGTAGATAAGTTCGAGCTGATGTTGCGCATGCTTTGAGCTCGTGAAAATTTTATTTTATTATAATGCCATCGGGAAGGTAGCTGATGTAGCGCACCTTTTGAGCTTTTGAACTCCTTAAATCTTTTATGTGGAAAATAAAAAAAGGATATTTATCCTTTCTTACAAATGTATTTCTGAGGAAAACAAAAAAAGGATAAAGATCCTTCTTTTACAAATGTATTTCCGGAAAAAATAAGATAATAGGAAAAGGAGAAAGATCCTTTTTTCACAAATGAATTTCTGGGAAAAAGAAGATAATACGAAAAGGAGAAAGATCTTTTTTTTTGCAAAAGTATTTCTAGGAAAAATAAGAATTCATATTTTTGGACTACTATATAATAATTGTGCTTAAGCATTCCTATATAAACAATGTAATATTTATTTTATATTCATTTGTGGTTTTGCGCGAAATAGATGAGCATTACTTATACCTCGTTTACACTACTCTCGAAGTTAAACGTATTTCTCAAAGAAAAACAATGTCGAAAGTAAAAAAGAAGAATCGGCAATCCCACAAACCCATCCTCGCCTTTGTGTCTTCTATTTCTAAACACATTTTCGAATGAAGCAATGAAGCCTTCAAGACTGCAAGATCATTTGAATAAAATGCATCCAGATAAGAGAGACAAGAATGTAGCATATTTTCAAGACCTAAAGAGGAAGCATAATACTCAGCCAAGTGTAGCAAAACTATTTTCGGCGGCTGCCAAGCAAGATGACGACGGACTTCAAGCTTCGTACAATATCTCTTTGTTAATTGCTCAAAAAGGCAAACCACAGAACATCGGAGAAGTGTTAATATTGCCAGCAATAAATGAAGTAATAACTACCGTGCTTCATAAACCGGCCGCAGATATTATCCGAAAAATTCCTTTGAGTAATAATTCCGTGCAAAGAAGAATTGATGAAATGGCTGAAAGCATCGAAGAATCATTGGCGGTCATCTGAGGACAAGCCAATTCTCAATTCAGCTCGATGAGTCCACTTTACCAACTAATGAAGCATTGTTGTTATCTTAAGTGAGGTTTATTAAAGATGAGAAAATATGTGAAGAACTATTATTTGCTAGAAATTTAGAGACGGATACAGATATTGGAAAAGTTTTGCGATGAGAAAATATTATTTCAATTGCTACGGATGGCTCTTCGGCTATGATAGGGTGCCATTAAGGCTTAATAGCGCACTTAAAAAATAAAATTCCAGATGTCCTTGGTTTCCAGAGTCTATGGCTGCGTTATCCATAGACAGCATTTAGTTGCTAGAAACTTAAGTGAAAAACTATTTCAAGTCAATAAAATCTACAACAGCTCTTTGAATGATAGATTATTTCATCAGCTTTGTATTACTAATGACGAGGATTTCAATCGTTTGTTGTTTCATACTGAAGTTCGTTGGCTATCAAGAGGCAATTGTCTGACTCGATTTTACAACATATTTGACTCTGTTATAGAGTATATATATGTATAAATTGTTCAACGACATGAATCTCCAACTGCAAGGCGATAAACTTAATTTAATTAAAACAAAAAACGTCGTTCCTGCTTTCGCAGCCAAACTGTTTCTACACAAAAAGAATCTGGGCAGACGTGAGTTTCACAAATTTCCGAATTTATCAGTATCATGCAGTAACGACGAATTGTTTGCCTACTGCTAACATTTGGAAAAACTCCACATTGACTTCATCGAACGATACCAGGACATTTTGAAGTTGGCATTTCCAGACTGGGTGTTGGATCCGTTTTCAAATGTCAACACAGCAATGTCACCTCAGTTGGAAGGAGAACTTATAGAAATGACAACAAACGAGGAAATAAAAATCAAGTTCAAAAATGGTTACCAAGAATTTTGGCTACAACAACCGATCTCGCAATTGTACCCTGGATTGTGGTCAATCGTTCAACGATTCTTGATAGCATTCCCATCGTCATATTTGTGTGAACGTGGATTCAGTGCTGTGACAACACTGCTTACTAAAAAAAGAAATCGTTTACTTGCTACCGAACGTGGCGAATTGCGACTGCTCTTGAGTAAATTGGAACCTGATATTAACAAACTTATTAAACAGCATCAGAATCATCCTTCACATTAGCTTTTATATATGGATCGATTATTTTAGTTTTATTTTTAATAAAAGATTCTCTGTTTTAATACTATAAAGTTGTGTTTCCATAATCATTCTTATTAGTTAACTTGAGACTTAAGCGCCGGTTTCAAATAGTGGTTTTTAAATAGGTGAAAAAATGGGGGCGCTAAAAAAATATATATTCTCACAGTGGGCGGTAGACAAAATAAGTTTGGGAACCACTGCTTTAGAGAGTACCTATACAAGTATGGCCACTATAACTGAGTGAGGTTTTCTTTTTGTGGAAATAGAATAATGAAAAAATTAAAATCCTCTGCACATTTGCTTCTATTGCCCGAAACTTAATGTAGAAAGAGCTTGTTGGATGTCCACAATAATACTTGATTTACTATTAAAATGTAAAGACTGATACAATGTGCTTAAAGATAGAAATGGTAGAACGTGCTTGCAATCGTAATGATGCGCGCAGAAGGTAAAAGTATGGTAGTACATCAAAGTGACAGCTGGTTGATTTGCGCATTGTCATATCTACCATGATTTGCTTTGGCAGAGTTGCATTTGTAGTTGCCGTATCACTTCCACCTATGCGGGGAAACGTACTCGACGTCCAGATTTTGTTTGGCACTCTATATGTTGAATTGTTTCATTCGATGGGATTTGGTAATCCTCCGCGACGAAAGCTAATTTTAACCCGTCGATGCAAACGCTTACGTCCTTTCTTCGGATTTTGACTTTGAATAATTTGTCGCTGCGTTTCAACTACGAGGGACCATACTCGTATGGTGAATAAAGAGGTTGATGCATTTTGTCATTACGCACGAAAACTGATAGTGTCAAGTAAAAGTTCTTTTCCAGAAATGACGTGTGCTGAGTAATTTGCTATTAGTGACGGCCTTAGTGACTGCATGCGCATCCGTAAATTTTCGAGAAATTCACATTCGTTGACATTGTGCATATGTTTTTTGGAAAAGTTTGTTTGTCATGTAGCTTTTTATGGCTGCTTGCAGTGATCTATGCCACCACCCGATAGTCTCATTTGAAAAAATTAAAAGTAATAGTCTCGGTCTTGTATACGCCAACCATCTTGAAAAAACATCGAAGTCGTGAGCTGCTTAAGTCATACGTAAAAGAATCGTTTCTTGCCACTCTCAAATTAATGGCAATTAAAAAACTTTCCTCACTTGCGAGAACTTCTACACATGACATCATTTAGTCAGGTGCTTATATGTATGCACCATTGCGCATATAAGAGATTTTTTGATATATGCACCAATGGTGGTAATATATTTATTTTTTCGAATTTATATTGAATTATTATTTCGATAAGAGCACCGCAAGTGCATACATATAAGAATGTTCCAATTGTGTATATAAGAGAGTTTTTGACATATGCATCAATGGTGCTTATAAGCGAAATTTGGATATAAGAATACTCATTTATAAGCATCAAATTTTGAACATTTTTGCTAATGCTTATATCCGATAAATACTGTATATGAAGCGATAGAGTGCAATAAACTGAATACTCTTTTAAGTAAATAAGTTTTTGTTGATTAATACTGTTTATATTTACTTGCAAAATAGTATTATTTTTATATTTTTGAGTTTTAAAAAATATTTAATATCATTATGTTTTTCCTAAAACCGTATCTTTAATTTATTATATGTTTTATGTAAGTATAAAGTTACACCATAATTGAGTGCGCGTTGAAGAGATCAATCTGCTTTGTACATCAGTCTACAGTATCTTTTTATTTATTGAATCTGCTTTTTGTTTTAAAAGCCTAGCAATAAGTTATAAAATGGTAAATCTATTTGAAAACTAGACAAGCTCAATCAAGTGATTGAACTGTTTTGGTGATACGTTGCTCCTTAGTTCGCAGGCATATCTCTTCTTTTAAGGCGTGTTTGATCGCAGGAATGTACCAAAGTATTAGCCAAAAAGTTTGGGTGATCTCTGAGTTTAGATATATATTTCAATGTTTCTTTACCATAGAAATACAAAGGTCCTTAAGATATTTTCATTATGCATGTACCATGGTGAACAGGTGATTGTTCTAAACATTTTTAATTGGAACCTTTGTGTTATATTAATATTAGTTGCACAGTTCGTACCCCAAAGTTGAATTCCATACATACAAATTGGCTTTATGACCGAATTATAAAGAGTCATTTTGTTGCATAGGCTAAGTTTGGAGTTTTTGTTTAAAAGCCAATTTAAATTTGCAGCTCTTATCTTCATGCTGATATTTTTGATGTTATGTTATTATTGCATTTGTTACGGTTCACTAAAGCTGTGTCATCCGCAAAAGTTGATGTCAATATATTGGCAGATCCACTGTATATCTGATTTTTAGAGTTGTCGTTCATCAGATAGATTTTTTAAATAGGACTCCAATGTTTTTTTACAATTCTAAAGGTTGAATGTTTTTAATCTTATATAAAAGGCCTTCATACCACACCTTATTAAATGCCTAAGCTAAGTCTAGAAATACTATATAGTGGAACAATACTCTCTCTGCTCAAATGCTTTTCTTATTTCGTTAGTAATTATATTTACGAGTACTTGCTCTATAGTGATATGTTTTTCGCAAAACCTGAATTGGGGCGTTGGTATTACATTAATTTCGTTTAGGAAAGGAGTCATCTTTGATAGTAACACTTTTTCAAATACTTTAGAATGATAGGGTAGAATAATAATATCTATCAACATAATCTGCGACATTTTCCATGAATTAGGATAGCATCCGAGAATAAGAATTGCATTGAAGAACAAAGAGAGCACTTCTACAGCAATATTTGGTAACTCAACTAGCATTTTTGGGGTAATATTATCATGTCGTGGTGAGTTTTTTGGTTTAAGTTCTTTTATTATTCTAATAATTTCAGAAGGTGAAGTCTTAAAAGACTCGACTGACTCGTTAACTGTTTTGGGTAAGCTGGATAGCTCCAGGTTATTCTTTGGGCAATTAGGTTGAAATATCTTTTCTAGGTGATTTGAAAAACAATTAGCCTTTTTCCTCGGCCCAACTCCACCCATGGGAATTTGGCTTGATTGAATTTGGACACAGTTTCTTTATACTTATACATTTCAGCGTTAAATTCTTCCTCACATTTAAGCGCTTTTTTAATTTATGCACAGCTGATTTCAATTGAAGTTGGGTGAAATGGAAGTGGTTTCGCTGCCAATCTTGCATGCCTTTTTTGATTTACAGGCTTTTCAATTTCTCTATTAGAGATTTTTCTTAAACCAAGCGGCTTATAGTTCTTGTTTGGTGTTGCTAAAACCTAACGCAGCTGTTATTATCTCACTGAGTTCCCTTATGTTTTCGTCAATATCTCTACCTGTACTTATTTTGTGCTCAATATTAATGTGACTACTCACTTAGTTTTTATATTTTAGCCAATTCCTTTTATAAGATGTTAGACCCATTTTTAGATCAACGAATAAAGGTTGCTCACATATCTTATTTAGTACAGGAGGGTGATCAGAAGATAAATCAGTACATGTATCAACTGTTATTTGCGTTTTATCTATATTTCTGATAACAGCAAAATCAATTAAATCTGGTATTTTGTAACGATCATTAGGTCGGCTTATCAGGAGATATTTTGTCAAGGTTATTGTGCCTATTTATAATAGTGTGACACAGATGTCGTCCGTTCGGATAAATTAGACGTAAGCCCCAATACGTGTGTTTTGCATTGTAATCTTCACCTGCTGGAAATCTTTGACCTAGTGTTCCAAATAAGTCTTTAAATTGGATGTCTGTAATTTGGAATCGAAGTTGGCAGAATATAGCCAGAAGGTTTAAGCCAAGCCCGCAGCGATTTTTTTTATTGATATTGATGTAGCTTTTAACTGCGCTGTAGTATAAGACTGTAATGCGTGGTGATTTAATCGTTTTCTAACCAACGCTACTGTTCCACCATGTACCTTTCCTTCTGGGTGGTTTGTTGCATAGAGTCTAAATACCGGTATAAAGAAATTGTTTTTATTTATAAATTGAGTTGCAAACAATAGCATTACATCAGTATTATATTCATCCAGAAATCTAATAATTTCTCAATTATCTTGGTTAACACCGTTGGCATTCCATATTAAATACACTCATCTTTTACTTAAAAGAGTTTGCAATATATGGTTTTGTGATTTGATTATCTCTTCTACATAAGTATGTATTAATTGCACAAGTATGCAAACAAAATAATTGAAAGCTGTTTTGATTTTTTTGCGTAAATCTGTTTTTTGGGTGTGCTGAATGTTGTCATAGAACGTCAATTTTCTGACAATATAGGATCTGTATTAAACAAGCTTTCATCAACAACCGCGCGCCAGTCGTTCAGGTCCTTCTCTATTTGGTCCTGCCAACGGAGTGGAGGTATTCCTCTTCCTCTGCTTCCCCCGGCAGGTACTGCGTTGAATACTTTCTGAGATGGAGTGTTTTCGTACATCAGGACAACATGACCTAGGCAGCGTAGCCGCTGTCTTTTAATTCGCTGAACTATGTCAATGTCGTCGTATATCTCGTACAGCTCATCATTCCATCGAACGCGATATTCGCCGTGGCCAACGCGCAGAGGACCATACATCTTTCGCAGAACTTTTCTCTCGAAAACTCGCAACGTCGACTCATCCGTTGTTGATATCGCCCATGCCTCTGCACCATATAAGAGGACAGGAATTATGAGCGACTTATAAAGTTTGGTTTTTGTTTGTTGAGAGAGGTCTTTGCTTCTCAATTACCTACTCAGTCCGAAGTAGCACCTGTTGACAAGAGTTATCCTGCGTTGGATTTCTAGGCTGACATTGTTGGTGGTGCTAATGCTGGTTCCTAAATAGGCGAAATGATCTACAACTTCAAAGTTATGACTGTCAACAGTGACGTGTGAGCCAAGTCGCGTGTGCGACGACTGTTTGTTTGATGGCAGGAGATATTTCGTCTTGTATTCGTTCACCGCCGGACCCATTTGTTTTGCTTCCTTTTCCAGTCTGGAGAAAGCAGAACTAACGGCGCGGGTATTGAGGCCGATGATATCAATATCATTTGCATACGCCAGCAGTTGCTCACTCTTATAGAAGATGGTACCTTCTCTATTTAGTTCTGCAGCTCGAATAATTTTCTCCAGCAGCAGGTTGAAAAAGTCGAATGACAGGGAATCGCCTTGTCTGAAACCTCGTTTGGTATCGAACGGCTAGGAGAGGTCCTTCCCGATCTTGACGGAGCTTTGGGTGTTGTTCAACGTCAGTTTACACAGCCGTATTAGTTTTGAGGGGATACCAAATTCAGACATCGCGGCATAGAGGCAGCTCCTTTTCGTGCTGTCGAAAGCAGCTTTGAAATCGACGAAGAGGTGGTGTGTGTCGATTCTTCTTTCACGGGTCTTTTCCAAGATATGGCGCATGGTGAATATCTGGACGGTTGTTGATTTGCCAGGTCTAAAGCCACACTGATTAGGTCCAATCAGTTTATTGACGGTGGGCTTTAATCTTTCACAAAATACGCACGATAGGACTTTATATCCGATGTTGAGGAGGTTAATCCTACGGTAGTTGGCGCAGATTGTGGGGTCTCACTTTTTATGGATTGGCCACAGCACACTTAAATTCCAATCGTTGGGCATGCTTTCGTCCTACCATATTTTACAAAGGAGCTGATGCATGATCCTTATCAGTTCTTTGCCGCCATGTTTAAATAGCTCGGCCGCAATCCGTCGGCCCCTGTCGCTTTGTTGTTCTTCAGGCGGGCAATTGCTATTCGAATCTATTCATGGTCGGGCAATGGAACGTCTGCTCCATCGTCATTGATTGGGGAATCGGGTTCGCCATCTCCTAGCGTTGTGCGTTCACTGCCATTCAGCAGGCTGGAGAAGTGTTCCCTCCATAATTTAAGTATGCTCTGGTCATCGGTGACTAGATCACCTTTGGGGGTTCTACAAGAGTATGTTTCGGTCTTAAAACCTTCTGTAAGCCGCCGCATTTTTTCGTAGAATTTTCGAGCATTGCCCCTGTCGGCCAGCTTTTCAAACTCTTCGTACTCACGCATTTCGGCCTCTTTCTTTTTCTGTCTACAAATGCGTCTCGCTTCCCTCTTGAACTCTCGGTATATATTCCATAGCGCACGTGTAGTGGTTGATCGTAACGTTGCGAGGTAGGCAGCCTGTTTTCTCTCCGCTGCGACACGGCACTCCTCGTCGAACCAGCTGTTTTTTTGCACTTTCCGAAAACCAATGCTTTCGGTTGCAGCTGTACATAAGGAGTTTGAAATGCCGTCCCATTGTTCCCTCATACCGAGTTCTTGACGAGTGCTCTCAGAGAGCAGGAGTGCAAACCGAGTAGAAAATCGTTCGGCTGTCTGTTGTGATTGCAGCGTCCGTTTTTTTCTGCACAGAGGCGGGTGCGAATCTTAGCTGCAACAAGATAGTGGTCCGAGTCGATGTTAGAACCTCGGAGCGCACGCACATCTAAAACACTGGAGACGTGTCTTCCGTCTATCACAACATGATTGATCTGGTTGGTAGTTTTTCGATCCGGCGACTGCCAGGTAGCTTGATGAATCTTCTTATGCTGGAATCTAGTACTACAGATAACCATATTTCGGGCCCCGGCAAAGTCGATCAGCGTTAACCCATTTGGGGATGTTTCCTCGTGGAGGCTGAATTTACCGACGGTAGTTCCAAAGATACCTCCATTGCCCACCCTGGCGTTAAAGTCGCCAAGCACGATTTTGACATCGTGGCGGGGGCAGCCCTCATAAGTCCGCTCCAAGCACCCATGCGCAAATCAGCGATATGTTCAAGAACCTCGCTTTGATGCGGATTGTGGCTAGTCGTTAATTCACCGCAGTGAATGATTGTACTCGGCAACGGAGTCTCTCTGCCACCACGAATCTCACACCAAAATTGCGCTCCTTTATACGGCCACTGTAGTAAATGCCACAAGGACCTACTCGTTTCTGTCCTTGTCCCGTCCATCGCATTTCTTGGACAGCGGTGATGTCAGCTTTATTTTTACGAGGACATCAACCGGCTGGGCAGCGGCACCTTCCCAATTAAGGGACCGGACATTCCAAGTGCATGCTCTCAATTTGTAGTGCTTATTTCGCTTGCCATGTTCGTCATCTAAAGGGGGGTTTCGCATCCGAGGCTGTTGTTGGTTTTTCATTGGGGCGGGTCCCAAACCCAGGGCACAACCCTGCGGAGGGGATGTTTCGCCTTCTCACTTTAGCTCGCCTTCAAACAGATGTTCTTAGGCTACCCAGAGGATACTTGGTCAAAGACCGGAAGTCGTCTGAGCTGTAAACGTTGAGTCGAGTGCCATCTGCCAAATATATGGCTTCGCCAGCGTCTCATTAAGGGTGTACGGATGCTGCATATATATTTGAAAACAATCTGCTAGTGGTATTAAATGTATGCTGCTTACCAAAGACCAAATCTCTTCCTTGAGCTCTCGGTTGAACCGACTTTTCGAAAAATTTATATTTTGGATAGACTCAGAAATACTTTTACATTTGATAAAAGCACATCCTTCGTCGCAAACAGGGCGTCCGCAATCCAAGAGTTAACAGACAAAACAAAAACCTGCGAATCAAGTGTATTGGGGTAGTAACATGGACGAATATATTAACACAGTTCCTCCTAGAAGACCCTGCACTATGACCAATTAATAACCACGAGCAATAAACAAGAAAATCCTTCATTTGACAGGATCTGACATCGGATGAGTTAAGCTTGAGTTTTTTTTTTAATTGTATAGGTGGTTAAACATTCAGAATTTTCGGATGTTATCCAAATATTGCATAAAGGTACCACCCATCCCGCAAACTTGCAAAAACTCAACCCGTTTAGAAGGTCGCGCCTCTCCCATATGATGCCAAATTTCCGTTATTATTAAATACAAGTTCGCAATTCGTTATGGCTTATTTGGGATTCCTGCACCTTCGAAACGCTGGGGTTAAAGCGTTGGTTGCGCATCTTCGAGAACGCATACTCGTATGGCTAATTAATGACCGAGAAGCTTGCTGTAGAACCGTATGAAACTGCATACATAGTTTTCATTACAAGCCGAAGTCGCAAAATCAAATAATGGGAAATTTGCCAGTCCAGGGGCTTCGAGCACTAAGGCCCCTTCTTAGACGTAGATTTGTGTGGACTTGTCAACTAATTCATTTATTTTCATCCTAAAAAGGTTCACTGGTCGCCCCAGAAGATGTTCAGCTACACCGCAACCAACTTTGTCGGTGCCGACTGCAAGCTGCGCGAGCTGAAGGAGGCGTTTCTAGCCCAGAAGAAGGGTTCAACTTCATCTTTATACCATCGTGGACGGCGCACTTCGGTGAATTATGGAAGGCCCGGATGAAGTCCGCCTTACATCTTATTGTTCGCGCAATCGGCAACGTTCTGCTCACATATCAGGAGTTACCAACAATGTTGGCCGAAGTGGTGGGCTCCACTCTCGGCCCCTAAAACCTCTGAGCTAGGAGTCCAACGACGACGAGACGTTAACACCACCGCATCTGTTAACGCCATGCTCCTTGCGAGCACTCCCACCAGCACTTCTTAACTTTAACCTATTACTTACCCTAATATGTATCTGAATCTATGCGCCAAAGTGGTACTTACCCCTATATTTAATACATATTTATAACACAACTTCTTTTAAGCCGTGACAGGCAATTAGGCTTTAAATTTATTCGCGTATTCCCAAGCATATATTTTCGCATCTCAAAAACACTTGATATTTAAAGATTAAAGACGAAAAAATATTTTAATATAATATTTATAATTGCGTAACAAGCCTAACGGTTTCGTTTTGTGTCGTATTCGTTTCAGTGTTCCTTGTAAGCCAGGCGCAGCTGAGTTGCTGACATGATGTTGCCATGTTGTATTAAAAATTTAAATATAATAATATAATACATTGTGGTTCGTCCCACAAGTACTCCACTTCTTGGAGTACGTTTTCAAAATTATTGATAATTTATTAAGAAGATGATTAGTAGTTCAGCGGAATCTTTTGGGTGACGGTGTAGATAAGATGGAATCGGATTCAGATGTGCAGTACGATAGCGACGAAAATCGAGATGTCCCAGGTTCAGATGACTCTGGTGAAGTTACATGTAGTAAGCGTAGTATATTGTCATCGTCGTTGTTCTGATCACTATCCTTGATTTTATCATCGGGAAGTAGATAAACAAGCTGTAGTCGGTCGATCGAAACTGTAGTGTTTTCGCCTCTAACGTTTACGATAAAATATTTTTCATGCCTTGAAATGACTCGGTGAGGTTCTTCATGCGGTGAAGTGAATGCGTGATGTGGAGGGTCGCGACGAACAAAAATGTGTGATCATGTCGATACTTCTTTAAAAATGAATGTGTTCTTCTGGCCATGTCGAACGGCGGGTTGAAGTGTAAAGTCTGCGGAGTAATTTCGCAAACGTAATACTATATTGGATGGTGGCAAATCAGATCGTGGCGAAGGCGCTAGGAATTCACCTAGTAAACAAATTGTTACTCCATAAACGAGATCGGTATGAGTTGCCAAGGAGAAAGATGAGTAACATGTCGACCCTTTAGCTGTTTTCGGATTGATTTCTTGGATTGGTGATAAAACGTGCCGTGATACATTATTTCGTTGGCAAGCTAGGCATAATCGGGCCCAAAAATGGCAATCACGGTTAATGTTGTGCCAAACGTATCGTTGCGTTAACAATTTGGCGGAGGCTCGTGCCCCGGGATGACTAATGCTGTGGGGAGCGTCAAATATTTTTTTCCATAGCGCTATGGGAAAGTGTGGACAAATAATGTCGGTAGAAGCGTCGCAATAAATTGGTTTATTGCAGCCAGGAATGTAGACTGATCGCAAGTTTAGTGAGTGGTGTTGTTCCCTTTGTATTCTTTGCTGAAGTTCCTGCTTGAGTAAGTTTGTTTGAATATACTGCTATTGAAATTTCTTCGATACGGGAAAGAACATCTGCGACGATGTTGTCTTTTCCGGCTATATTTTGGATATTGGTTGTAAACTGGCTGATGAAATCCAGGCGGTTAAAGTGCCAGGGTGTCGTTCGATAAAGGTCTTGAAAGAAAGCGTGTAGTAAAGGTTTGGGGTCCGTGAATATAGTGATGTTTCGTGCTTCGAAAATATAAGGAAATCAGGGCATGCTAATATTGTTGTTTTAGTTAGCTCTTCTTTGCATTGAATGAACCCTACATCCCCTTCTAGTGTCCAGAGGACCGGGTGAGAACGTTTTATTGAAGTCCCTTGAATGTATTCGTGCAAGGGTGCCTGTAACTTGGCAGCATATTTAAGAAATTTACGATAAAAAATTATTATGCCGATGAACTCACGCAGTTTTCGGATCGGTTTTGTTGAACTACTTTATCAGAAAGAGGTTAGATTCCTTTGGCTGAAATGCGATGTCCCAAAAAATCCACTAAGGACTGACCAAAACGGCACTTAGCGGTGTTAATTACGACACCAGATTTATTGAGTCGTTCGAAAAGTAAGGGAAGATGATTGTAGTGTTGCGTAACATCCTTAGAAGCTAGGATGTCGTCTATGTATGAGAATAAGAAGTCGCCTAGTCCCCGTGTTATCTTGTCGATAAATCGTTGGAATGTTTCCGAAGTCCGAACCTCATTAACGGAAATTCGAAAAGCGGAGTTATAATTGCAGTTTTGTCAACATCTTCTTAGGAAAGAGGTATTCGATTAAAAGCGCGTACTAGATCAATTGTTGAGAATACTGTTTTTTCTGGTTAGATTGGCAATAAAATCGTCGATAATATTCGCCAGACTTTTTTGGAACCAGGTGGAGCGGAGATGATAAGGAGCTCTTCGTACATAGAGTGATTCCTGGCTGTAACATATTGTCGAACTCTGTCCTGGCGATTTCAAGTTTGTCGGGAACAAGTCTTCGGGCCTTAAAAGAAACAGGAGGAACAGGAGTAGTATATATGTGGTGCAGCGTCGTCAGCACTTATTATAATGGGACATACTTGAGTTTCTGGTGTTTGTACTCTTTTACAGATTTTCCAAAGAGAGCAGTCGGAATTTCTTCCATTTCTTAGGGACCGAAGATATTCGGTTTAAATCTCTTGATTTTCCGATCTTTAGATCTTTAGAGACTTTATTTAAAATAGATTTATCAGCTGGGCAACGATTTTGATGCCACTTACATCGTAGCTTTCTCTTTAATTTAATTATTTCTTTTATATCATTAGAATATTGAGAGTTTACGGCAATTTTCTTTAATTCCGGTGGACTTTTCCAAGCTGAGTGTTGCATACTTGTTGTAAAGTGTAAAATTTTAGATTCCTGTATTTAATATAGAGTCGTATTTACTTTTGTAACATTCCATGACCGTTCTAAAGTATTCGCAAGCTGTAAGTGTATTAAACAAGGCCGCTGTTTTGTCTTTAAAGATGACGGTTTTACTATAGCTTAAATAGATTAGGGAATTATTGATCGACAATTGGATGTGTTGCCGACAATGAAAAAATCTATCAGGTCTGGAATCTTTTGATTATCTAATGGCCAATATGAAGGTGAGTTCTCTCCCCTTTGTAGTCGTAAGCCTTGAGCCCCAGTGCGTGTTCTTTGCGTTGAAATCTCCACCTATTATGAATCTATGCCTGTGTCTGTTTATTAAGTGTTGGTATTTGATGCCTTGGAGGACTGCACAGAGAGGTAAGTGAGAGTGGACTTTTAACTCCATATTTAATCGTATATTTAATTAGTATTGCGCTTCTGCCGCGGGCGCAATTGCTTGGATGAAATGTGTGGTAAGTTTCGTTGTTTTGAATTTTAAAATAGGTTTAAGACGTAAAATGTGTCTCCGATATCATACATACGTCAACATTTACCGAGTTCAGTACAATTACGATTTCATTCTTATGTCCATTTGGGTCCATATAGTAATTTTTATAGACTTAGGCATCTTTGGTAATTAAAAGATGTTTTTCAAACTTGCATAAGCGATTTTTTAAGGAAGTGTTGAATTCGTCTTGTTTATTGAGTTTCTGTAAGATCTGTGATAAAATGCTGTTACTGGATATATTATCATTATTATTTGCTTTTAGAACATGAGCAAGAGTACATTATTTCTATGTTTCAGCTGTAATTTTAAGATCTTCTTGTTGTTGATGTTCATTTTTTTTTATTCCAAAGCCTACAAAACCTTCTACTTTTTGGGCTAGACCATCACCTTTTTTGTGGCCAATTGTGTTAGTTCGTATTATATTTTCTGTAATTCTTTGGCAACAAGGCATCGTCGATAGTTGGCTGGATGTGCTTCGCCACAGTTACAGCATTTAGGCTGCTGTTTCTCTGGCTTCGAACATTCAGATGTCTTATGCTTACCGGCGCACCTAACTCTTGATTGTTTACCACAGTAGTTTTGTGTTGGCTAAATGACTGGCAATGTTTGCATTGTGGTATCATCTTAGGCAGTTTTACCGGTTCAAGAGAAACAATTGAGTTCAATATAGTTTTGGTTTCGTAAATCTTTTTTATGTTCTCCATGGGATCGAATGTTACCAAAACCATGTCGAGGGGAGTTTTAGTTTTCCATTGAAGACGACTGACAGCACTCCGTGCATTAATCCTTTAATAGTCGATTTCGGATCATAAGAATTGTGCAAATTTTTTACAATAACTATAATTGGCCGCGTTTGCTTATTTTCAAAGCTATACCTAGATATATTTCTACACGAAAGTGCTTTCGATATGCATTTGCAGTCCTCTATGGAGAAAGTATTTACTTTATATACTCCATTATTTAAAAGTTTAATGAGAAAATTGTTTTTTACTTATGATTTTGCAATAACATATAGTTTCTGATAATTACTGCCATTGGCATCTCCAGACACTATAATTGGAGGAGGTTGCAAACTATTTTTTGGGGTGAGAGGTTTTGATATGGCATTATCTGCTTTTTCATGAAGATCAGGAGAATACTCCGCTTTTCGTTTTTTAGCTGGTCTTTTTTTGGAATCCATTCCGTTTCTCTAGCTTGTTCTTCCTCATCCGTTGCGAATTCAACCTAATTTTCACAATTCTGAATTTTCTTTACATCAGTGGACTTAAACTTTATATTTTCGGCTTTTAAAGTATTTACTTCCAGTGGGAGTTTTTTACACATTTCTTCCATTTACTCTAGCTTTTTTGTCAGTTCGTTGATTGTGACATCTTTTTTGGCAGTTTTATTTAATTTACCCCCTCCTGGTGGTGTTTTGATAATTGGCATAATTGATTTTAAAATTTGCTTATGATTATATTCTTATAAATAATTAAAGATATAAATATAGAATAAACAATATTTGGCAACCCTATAACTCAGGTGGATTGGTATACTTTGAGGCTAAGGTAACATTCGTATTTTCTTGTGGCGCCAAAAATGTCTAAAAGTCAATAAAAAGTGATGATAGTGACCTTCCAATACAAATTAGTCAATGGTTGTAGGTTGCTGGTTCTGCACTCCAATACACCTAAATGCTGCGCTGCTTTATTCTCCGAATTGATGAGAAGGTTTTGTTAATTTTTTGCCTTCTTCCTCTAAAATTATTTAAGTTTTTTTTAGCACGCACAATTACTCACTCTTTTAACAAGCAGAACTGTCATACGTCAATCAATCCACTTGGGATGCAAGTATATAGTAAATTGCATTGACATCGGAAGTCTGCTGAGCCACTTAGTTCGAAAAATGTCGTCCGGAACGGTGTTGTCGAGGCTTTTGAGATGGCGTAGAAATTGACAGGGTTTTCTAAGTCTTTCAATCGAGAAGCTGTTGTAGTCGTGCTTCTCAAAGAGCGTAAGGCGTTCGACCAGTGTCTCTTTCAGGCGAGTGTACGGCGTTTCTGTGGGCACGTTCAAAAGAAGATCTTTCAATTCTGCGGCGGCCTTTGCGTCATGATTTGAAGAGGTGTAGTGGTATTGCGTAAATCATCGAAAATTAAGGCAAGATGAGATTGTCCCTCGAGTTGGGCGAACCAAAGGCTGGACGTTAGGAATTGAAACGGTCATCGAATAAAAACACGTTGGAATTGGCGTTAAACCGTCTTCCACTTGCACGTTCGCCCTATTTGGCATCGTATAGAAACACGTTGGAATTGGCGTTATACTGTCTTCCATTTGCACGTTCGCGCTGTATGGCATTCCGATTTCGATGTTAAAAGTTTTATGTGCTCCCAAGGCAGTAATGATCGGTACTGCAGGAATACTCCGGTTGTCCTTCAATCGGTCGTATGCGTGAGCAGTCACGTGCGCAGATTAACACAAAAACCAATATACAAAGTTCACTGTAGTTTAAAAGTGTTGGCGTAATTTATTTTAATAAACGAGATGCACTGTAGCTGAAATGGTTAACGAATATTAAAATTAGTTTAATGAATCGAAGGTATATGATGTCCTATATAACAATAGCAACGGGCGTCCTCAAGCCTAACGGTTAACTATGTATAGTATGCCTTGTTTCACTTTGTGTTGTATTCGTTTCAGCGTTTCTTGTGAGCCAGGCGCAGTGACTTGCTGACATGATCTTGCCATGTTGTATTAAAAGTTGAAATATAATAACATAATATATTGTGGCTTGTCCCAAAATTTAAATTACGTTTTTTAGTAAGCACTCCCCGTGAGACTCTTTTTGACACATTTCCGCTTGTAGGAAGCATTTGGAAGGTCTCTCTGAAGCGTCCAACAGTAGTCTGCCATCTGGGATGCGCTCCATCTTCCCTGGTATCTTAACATAAGAGATAAAAGACTAAACGAAATTTTTAATATTTGTAATTGCTTATTTTAAACTTATTTTTTATCTACATTACATTTATTATTAGGCACTTAACACATTTATTTTTCCCACCGAGATTGCTTTTAGTTTGTGGGCGGCATCTGGACGATTTCTCTGAAACGTCCAACAGTAGTCTGCCATCATTGAAATGCCCCATCTTCCCTGGTATCTTTTTTTCATTTACTTAATATCTTGGTCAAATCTTTCATCTTGTTCTTCACTCACATACCCTTAATTTTCTGGAAAGTAATAAAGGTGTCAATGAAGAATATGTGCTTTTAGACTTTTTTTCCTTCTTTTTCGGGATTCATCATGGTTTGTGGTAAAACAAACCAATTCATCCTCTTTTCTAAAGTAGGAAGTGAACTACTTCTCACGGTATCTAATCCAGGAGGAAGACATACTTGGCCAAAGTAGGTTCTTGATTTCTAGCCATTAACCAAGCAACTCAGCACCTTTTCTGGGAAGATTCAAGTCTCTTACCAAATAATTTAGCTTGCCCTGAGAAAACAATTCGAACTAATGTCATATTTAAATTCAAAACTTGATTTGTCATTGGGTTAAAGTACAGCACCGTCTTCGTCAGAGCTTGGGACGAATAGTGGATTGCAAATTGGGATATGAAATTGACTGATTCCGTTTTGAACTACAAAACATTGCACAAACAAAAGTAACCGTAACCACTATGGTTGTTCTGCTCTTGCCATACCATAGGCTCGAACATATCCAATTTCGAAAGTCTTCAAGACATCGTTCGCAGACTTTGGGAAGGTTCCCAAACTTTATCCCGATCTCCAACTTTTAAGCCAAATTTCGCGAAGTATACTTTTTTTTACAAAATCCATAATATTAAGTTGTTGCTTTAATACCACATTATCGCGAAAAATGTAACACAAATTTTCAGACTAATTCACAACTTCGCACAGACGACATGGCACTATATTGAAAATCTATAAAGCAATGACGAGTTAACACGTTTTTACCACAAAACTTTCAATACAATCGGAGCGCGCAAGTTACATCCCATGCTAACCCAAGAACAACAGCAAACACAGATGGTGTGAAGATAGTCTGGTAGATAAGAAAATACATTTATTTAAGAAAACCAGAAGATATGTAAAATTAAGATATGAGAAGAAACACTGATCCTTAATAAATATTGAATGCAAATAAAGGATAAGCAGCACTGTGGAATTCTCCCACAGATAAGAATTTTTGTAAATTAGAAGATAAGCATTTTTGTAAAACTATAACATGATAGTAATAAAGGATAAGCAGCACTGTGGAATTTTCCCACAGATAAGAATTTTTGTAAATTAGAAGATAAGCATTTTTGTAAAACTATAAAAGCATGAAAATCTTTGAAAGAAAGACACACATTTTTCTGACACTCTAAAGAGCCGGTCGTGTAAAATTGTTTCCATAATTGGCGCAGTCGGTAAACGTCTGACATAATCTTAAGATTGGTCAAACGGGTCGCTCGGATTTTCCGAAGAAAATCCACACATAAAAAAAAAGAAAAAAAAAAAAACAAAATCAATTTTAAAATTAAAAATAAGGCATTTAAAACAGTTTTTATAGAAAAAAAGAAGAAAATTCGAACGTCACCATGGCAACTATTAACAGCTCCGAGCTCCTGAAGGAAGCTTCGAGAATAAGGCCATTCAACGGAAGTGATGGTTACGACCTATCCTCATTTATAAGAGAAGTGGATGCCATACTCCGCCTCTTTAACGATAACCCATCGTTAAAGGAATTTATTATTCAACGCTACGTACTAACTAAAATAAATGGAGACGCCCTGAAGGTCCGACCTTTAGGAAGCACACCGATGTGGGACGAGGAACTCATCCGGAGTCTGTACCACCAGGCCATCAACGTTAAGCACTACAATGTAAGTGAATATTTTGTAAAATTAAGGGATATTTTAGATAAAACTAATATTAAGTATGAATTTGATAGTGAAAAACCCATAGCCTTTTCACCGGAAGCCAACGAGGCATTTTTTCTAAAAACCTTCTTAAACGGAATTAGTCATCATTTGTCCTCCATAATTTTGAGTAGGGATATTAGAAAACTAAGGGAACCTTTTTATTGCTTAGAGGATACTGGATTAATCCAGCAAAATAAAAATAAATATAGTAACTATGGGCAGCGTTATTAACCCTCACAAATTAATTACGATTCAAACAATAGGGTACATGCTAGTAATCCTTAGCCTTCCTTTCCAACGCAACAACGTTTTTGGGGAAATAATAGTAGAATGAGTAATAATAATATTAACCCGCAACAAGCATCAATAAATAGCTATTCACAACAGAGTAGGAATAGCAATAGAAGTCAAAGGCCTGTGCCCATGGAAGTAGACCATATGGATTACAATCAGGGCGAAAATTTTCGGTCACCAGCCCGGGGGAGGAGCTACCAATAGTAGAACTAACTATAGGTAGAAATAGATTGAAGTGTTTAATCGACACCGGTTCAACAACTTCAGTTTTAAATAGTAAAGTAGATTTAGGATTTTGGAAAAATAAATTAGAAAATCCCACTAAATTAAAAACAATGAGTGGTGAATTTTTCACTACTGAAGAAGTGAAAACTCCCTTGCCTACGGAATTCAATAGTGAAAACATCGTGCATTGGCATTTAACACCATTTTTTAATAGAAAATTCGACTGCTTAATAGGGCAGAATATTTTGAGACCATTAAACGCAATAATTAATTTTGAAAAAAATCACATTTATGTTAATGGCAATAAAATTAAATTTTTAAATCCATGCCCGTTTGTTAAGGAAGAAATTCATTCAATTGAACCCATTGAGAAAGACTTTTCAATCCTAGAAAGGCCCGATATGAATACTGTAGAAAGGAAAATGTTAAAGGAAATACTACGGAAAAATAATGACCTTATATTTAGAGAAAATGAACAGCTAACCCATGCTCATGAAGTACAACATGAAATCGTTACAACAACTGAAAAGCCTGTACATTCAAAAATTTATAAATAACCTCAAATACACGAAGAGGAGATAACCAAACAAATTAAAAGAAATGCTGGACCAGGGAATAATTAAAGGAAAGCTGCTCCCCATACAATTCACCACTTTGGATTTGTCCCAAAAAAAAATGGATAATTTCTGGTAAAAAGAAATGGAGAATAGTAATAGATTACAGGGCTCTAAATGAAATAACTATATCTGATAAATTCCAATTCCAAATACAGATAGCATATCTGGAAAATTAGGTCAAGCAACATAAAGGGTGATTTTTAAGAGCTTGATAACTATTTAAAAAAAAAAAAACGCATAAAAATTTGCAAATTTAAATAGGTTCTTTATTTGAAACGTTAGATTGGTTCATGACATTTACTTTTTGAAGATAATTTCATTTAAAATGTTGACCGCGGCTTGCGTCTTAGGTGGTCCATTCGGAAAGTCCCAATTTGGGCAACTTTTTCGAGCATTTCGGCGGAATAGCCCGAATTTCTTCGGAAATGTTGTCTTCCAAAGCTGGAATAGTTGCTGGCTTATTTCTGTAGACTTTAGACTTGACGTAGCCCCACAAAAAATAGTCTAAAGGCGTTAAAATACGCCATGATCTTGGTGGCCACTTACGGGTCCATTTTCTTGAGATGAATTGTTGTCCGAAGTTTTCCCTCAAAATGGCAATAGAATCGCGAGCTGTGTGGCATGTAGCGCCATCTGTTGAAACCACATGTCAACCAAGTTCAGTACTTCCATTTTTGGCAACAAAAAGTTTGTTAGCATCGAACGATAGCGATCGCCATTCACCGTAACGTTGCGTCCAACAGCATCTTTGAAAAAATACGGTCCAATGATTCCACCAGCGTACAAACCACACCAAAACAGTGCATTTTTACGGGATGCATGGGCAGTTCTTGAACGGCTTCTGGTTGCTCTTCATCCCCAAATGCGGCAATTTTGCTTATTTACGTAGGCCATTCAACGGAGAAATGAGCCTCATCGCTGAACAAAATTTGTCGATAAAAAGCGGATTTTTCTGCCAACTTTTCTAGGGGCCCATTCACTGAAAATTCGACGTTTGTGGCAGATCGTTCGGCTTCAGTTCTTGCACGAGCTGTATTTTATACGGTTTATACACCAAGATCTTTGCGTAAAATCTTCCATGTGGTCGAATAACACAAACCAATTGCTGCGAACGGCGACGAATCGACATTTCAACGGTCTTCAGCCACACTCTCAGAAACAGACGCAATATTCTCTTCTGTACGCACTGTACGCATTCGTGTGGTTGGTTTAATGTCCAATAAAGTAAACTGAGTGCGAAACTTGGTCACAATCGCATTAATTGTTTGCTCACTTGGTCGATTATGTAGACCATAAATCGGACGTAAAGCGCGAAACACATTTCGAACCGAACACTGATTTTGGTAATAAAATTCAATGATTTGCAAGCGTTGCTCGTTAAGTAAGTCTATTCATGATGAAATGTCAAAGCATACTGAGCATCTTTCTCTTTGACACCATGTCTGAAATCCCACGTAATCTGTCAAATACTAATGCATGAAAATCCTAACCTCAAAAAAATCACCCGTTATTTTACGACAATTGATCTAGCCAAAGGTTTCCATCAAATTCTTATAAAAGAATATGATAGGAAAAAAACTGCATTTTCTACACCGTTAGGCTATTATGAATTCATAAGAATGCCATTTGGTCTAAAGAACGGCCCAGCCACTTTCCAAAGATTAATGAACTCTGTCTTAAGAGAATACATTAATAAAATATGCGTTGTTTATTTAGATGACATTCTCATATTTAGTTCCTCTCTTCAAGAACACAAGGAAAGTGTAGAAAAAGTTTCTAAAAAATTAAGAGAACACTGTTTAAAAATTCAAATCGATAAATGCAATTTTTTTGCTAAGACTACTGAATATCTTGGTCACATTCTAACTACAGAAGGATTTCAACCGAATCCTAATAAAATAGAAGCAATTCAAAAATTAAAGCTTCCTGAAACAGTGAAGCAAATTAAATCTTTCTTAGGAGCAACAGGATATTATAGGAAATTCATTAAAGATTACGCTAAAATTGCTATTGGCATGACAAAATTTCTTAAAAAGGGAGTTCGTATTAATATTAAAGATCAACAATTTATAGCCGCTTTTTATACACTAAAAAGACTTTTGGTTAACGATCCAATATTAAAATATCCCAATTTCGAAAAGAAATTTAAAGTTGCAACCGATGCTAACAATTTTGCAATTGGTGCCGTATTAATACAAGATGGCCATCCCATTTGCTATGCTAGCAGGACACTTAATGAACACGAGAAGAGATATAGCACAACATAAAAGAAACTCTTAGCCATCGTTTGGGCAGTTAATTATTTTAGACCCTACATTTATGGTAGGTAATTCGACCTTTTAACAGATCATTTACAACTTAAGTGGTTACAAACAAAATATAAAGGAAAAGACATAAATCCTCGATTACAAAGGTGGCTTCTGAAACTTGGAGAATACGATATATGTATTCAATATATAAAAAAGGCAAAGAAAATACATTGGCCGACTTTCTTAGCAGATTAGATGTAGATTCTGCAGAAATCTGCCTCATAAATCAAACTTCTGAAGAAGATGATAACATGAGTACAGCAGCTACAATTCACTCTCAAGTAGAAGAATTAAACGATCATATCCCTACACTTGAATCTGTCATCAATCGTTTTCAGACTCAAATTATTTTATGTGAACATAAAGTAAGAGACACTGAAAAAATAGGTAAAAATTTTAAGATTTACATAAGCCAAGATGACATTAATAGCGAATACATGGTAGACATCTTAAGGACACATGTTAAAACTAAAAAAGCGGGAAGTTTTTCAGAAATAGCTGACTCCGAATACAACAAAGTTCAACTAAAATTAATCGAAATATTTGGCAGTAGCATCAAATTCTTTAAATGTTTATTTCATGCCAAAGACTTGTCAAATGAAACAGAGGCATATCGGTACATTTCAAAGTACCACAAATATGAAACTGGGCATGCTGGCATAAATGAAAATTATAATGGTTTAAAACACCTTATATATATTAAAAAACTAAAAGAGTTAATACAAAAATATATAAACAATTGCGATATATGTAATAAAGTAAAGTATGACAGAAATCCGTTGAAACCTAAGTTTCACATAACACAAACTCCTACTGAAATTAATGATATTGTTCATGTTGATACTTTTACATTCCTAAAGCAAACTTTCATGACAACTATAGATAAATTCTCAAAATTTGCAATGGCATTGCCTTTGGAAAACAGAAATAGTTTGACTCTTGTTGAAAAACTTAGACAATATGTTTCTATTAAAGGAAAGCCAAGAAAAATTATAGCTGATAATGAATTTAATAACGTTAATGTTAAGGATTTTTTTAACATAGAAAATATAGAGGTTAATTTTACCAAGCCAAATAGTCATATAGGGAATTCGGATATAGAACGTTTTCATAATACAATTTGGGAAAAACTTAGAGTTGCTCTGTTCAAGAAAAAATGTTTAGATGTATCGAATTTTATAATAAATCGATTCATTCGGTAACTAAGCAAAAACCAACTTACATAGAAAATGGAAAAGTAAATAAAGAAATAATATTCAAAAAATTAAAAGAAACAAAAGAAAACAATATTAAAAAACTTAATGAAAAAAGAGAAAATGTTGTAATAAATAAAGAAGAAGCATTTACTAAGAATTATGTGGCAGTACGTCATAAGAACGCACCACTTAAACTAGATAATGTGAATACAACCAATATTAAAAGAGAAAATAAATTTGCAGATCAACTGGACACTAATATTTTTGATACTAATGACAATGGCTCCAACAGCAACGTCCATTTTAACCATCCAACCGATTCATGAAAACAGCGGATATGTGGAAATTAGTACATCCAAAACGGAAATTGTAGTTTCATCAGAATTTATAATACACGCCATAGACCCTTATGAAATTTTATATTTAATTAACAACATGACTTTTAATACAAATCTCTTGAGGCCATTACATCGCGATTTACTTAGGAATGAACTCTTAATCCTTAAAACAAAAGTCAAAACCTTAATACCTAAATCCAGTGGGAATAGGCATAAAAGAGGATTATTTAATTTGGTTGGGACAATGAATAAATATTTATTTGGAACAATGGATGACATAGATAGAAAGGATATTGAGGATCACTTAAAGTTTATTGATCAAAATATGCAAAATTCTATTACAACCTTAAACCAACAAGTTAAAATAAATAAATATTTTGAAAAAGCATTTAAATATTTAAAAACAACAATAGAACAAGACAGGGAAAAAATACTAGATTATGAAAGAGGAAATGATAAAATTCTAAAGGATGCTGCATTAAACAACATGTTTAACGAGCAAATCTTAAGAATACATGTCCTTAAAGAAAAAATTTATCATATTCAAGATAGCATTGCAGCCGCCAAACATGGATTATTACATCCAGGAATTTTGACAAGTGAAGTTGATATATACGAAATAGACTTATTTAAGATGCAACATTTAAAAATGCGTGCAATTCAGTATGCAGAAAAACTGCTCCTTTTAATAGTAAAGGTACCACGAAATTTTAACACAGTTCAATTAAAAGTTATTCAGCCCATTTCAAATGAACAAATGAGAGAAATTACTTCCGTTTCAGAAACAGTTTTTAATTACAATAATAAAACTTATACATATGAAAAAGACAAAACACTTAATGAATTAAAAACTTCAAAACATTGTATTTTTACAAAAACATGTCTATTAAGTAAGAACGAAATAACAGAAATAATTGAAATTGACGATGAAACATTAATATTAAAAAATTTGAAAAATACTAAGCTAGTACAAGATTTTGATCACAGGAAAGTAATACTGGAAGGAAATTATTTAATACACTACCAAAATTGTACACTAGAAATTAACAATCAAATTTTCTCTAATAAGGTAAAAATATTCCAACAAAGATTTTACTTTCCTGTAAATGAAGAAACTAATTTTACAAATAAAATTTCATTTGAAGAAATGAGACTGGAACATTTAAAGAACATAGAAAAAATAGAACAACTTAAGTACCATAAGAAAAGTAATTATTCAATTTCATTTGTAAATTTTAAAATTACTTTAATTTTAATAAGCCTTCTCTTGTATATGTTAAGAAAACAAAAGCAAATGCGAGTAGAAATTGTTAACGAATCTCAGGAGAGTTTTGCATCTAAGGGGGGAGGAGTTACATCCCATGCTAACCCAAGAACAACAGCAAACACAGATGGTGTGAAGATAGTCTGGTGGATAAGAAAACACATTTATTTAAGAAAACCAGAAGATATGTAAAATTAAGATATGAGAAGAAACACTGATCCTTAATAAATATTGAATGCAAATAAAGGATAAGCAGCACTGTGGAATTCTCCCACAGATAAGAATTTTTGTAAATTAAAGGATAAGCATTTTTGTAAAACTAAAACATGATAGTAATAAAGGATAAGCAGCACTGTGGAATTTTCCCACAGATAAGAATTTTTGTAAATTAGAAGATAAGCATTTTTGTAAAACTATAAAAGCAAGAAAATCTTTGAAATAAAGACACACATTTTTCTGACACTCTAAAGAGCCGGTCGTGTAAAATTGTTTCCATAATTCGCACGTTCAGGATATAACATTTTTATGGTTGGTAATTTCCCTCGAAAAGGATCTTTTTTATTTAGAAAGTAATGGTAGTTATGGAATGTATACATTTATAAACAGTAATCAAAATAAAAATTCACCTATTTATTTATGACTTCAAGTTAGCCCAAAAAAAAGGTGCGTGGAGTCCCTACGCGCTAATGAAGTTATACTTCTTAGTGATATTCCAAGAAACGCATATCATTTTGTATGAATGAAAACTAGCGAGAGGGAAAGGATAAAAATATGGTGGAATGACCAACACTTTCTTTAATTCAAATTTTATAAATTTATTATGCACATATTATAAAGCAAAGTTTAATTCAATTATCATTTCTGGGTTCTGACGGATTGGTATCTATCATATTTACAATTGAACTGTGATAACTAAAATACGATATGAAATATCTTACATCTATTTTATCTACAATATTAGGTTGCAAAGTTCTAGTTTGATTCGTCGCATCGGGTCATGCTATACCTTTTTGGAAAACTCATTTCACGCGCTAACAAGTGTTTGATTGATTGTTGTTGTTTTTTTAAGTCATTCGTGAGCTATAGCGTCGCAAACATGGAGCAAAGTAAAGAGAAAATACGGCATATTTTACAGTACTACTACGATAAAGGCAAAAATGCATCTCAAGCCCCCAATAAAATTTGTGCAGTTTATGGACCCGATACAGTTTCCATTTCCACTGCACAACGATGGTTTCGACGTTTTTGTTCCGGAGTAGAGGTGGTCGAAGATGCGTCACGCTTCGGAAGGCCTGTCGTCGAAGATTGCGATAAAATCGCTGAATTGGTCGAAAGAGACCGGCATAGTAGTCATAAAACCATTTGTTGAAATCCTACTTCGTTTCTGATAGCATCAAGATGTTTTACTGTTTAAACACTCTATCTGAGAAATTATCAACATGAGCACGAAGACTTTGACAATTGAATGATATTATTGATAAACATTTTCTTGTGCTAAAAAAATCGGATAATTCTTTTTCTAAGGTGATAATTGAATTTTGACGTAATTTTATCATTTCATCTCGCAAAGCGCGACATGACCTGTCATTGCTTCCAATGCCATGATAAAATTTTTTCTGTTTGTTCACTAGGATAACGTAAACTCCTTTAATGGTAACAGGTTTTGACAGTGCCACATAAACTAACTGTTGAGATAATATTAAAAGTAAACAATTTCATTGAAAGGTCTTCGTTGCGATTTGTGAATTGTCAACCCACAAGACTGTCTACAGAAATGATTCTGTGAAGTATAGTCTTAACTTTTCAACGGCCAACGCAAAGTATTTCAACCAAGAATCACACAAAATAGTTGAGAATTCACAGAAATGAAACAGAAACGAAAGAAAAATAATGCGCAAGCTTACAAACATACAAATGCATACTGTACTTACTATATATTTATATACTGTACTCATTGACTTCATTATTATATATAATATTTGTATAAAACCTTGGAATTTATTCATTAAAATCACCACTCAGATATCGTTTTATCCGTTGTAACCGAGCGATCCTGGAAGAAACATCATTTCTTATATGCCACACGACAAAATTAGAAATGAAGTCCATAAACCTCACGCTGTCGGATAAAACGATATACCTCGTCATCGCTGGTCGATTTGCAAATAAAGTAAATGAAGACTGACTACAGAAATGATCCTGTGATGTATAGTCTTAACTTTTCAACTGCCAACGCAGAGTATTTCAACCAAAAGTCACACAAGATAGTTGAGAATTCGCAGAAATGAAACACAAATAAAAGAAATAATGCACAAGCATACAAACATACATATGTATAAGCATGGTAACATTGTGTTCCTGGTAGAAAATCCGAGCTGTGCCGAAAGAAACGGACAAACGATCGCCGATTGTCACCGTTTCGCTTGCTGCTCGAACATCTTCGCAGACAAGGTTGCGCATATGCATTTAACGCAACCTTTTCCGAACTCGTCCCCATTTTTATTATAAAATTTGCGTTTTGCAAAAAAAACCTGACGTTCTGGAATTTTTTGAAAATTTTCATAGTTTTCAGAACATCTAAATATCTATGACTCAGTTGAAAAAATCCAAATATTTGCAGACGTGTGTTATTTGTGCTAAAGTAAATGTAGTATGTGTGCAAAGAAGATGATGTAATGGTTGGTGCATTCTTGCTTGTTTTTGTTTGACAAAGAACAAAGGATGTTGCTAACTATTTGGAAATGTAGACTTTGGATGTATTGTTAATACAATTGTATATAGTACATATGTGCCAATATCTATTTTTGTTTATTTTGATCAACAGGTTTTTATTTGTTTTTTTATAGTCATTTTCTATTACTAAAAATATCAATGTTACTTTGCTATAGTGTTTAATTATTTAAGCAATATTCTTCTTTACTGGCATGGAAACCGCTTACACGGATATAACCGAGTTAACAACAGCGCGTCAGTCGTTTCTTCTTTTCGCAAGGTGGCGCCAATGGGAGATTCCATGCCAGGCCAAGTCTTCTTCCACCTGGCCCTTCCAGAGGAGTGGAGGTCTTCCTCTTCCTCTGCTTCCCCCGGCGGGTACTGCGTCGAATACTTTCAAAGCTGGAGTGTTGTCGTCCATCCGGACAACATGACCTAGCCAGCGTAGCCGCTGTCTTTTAATTCGTTGAACTATGAAAGTGTCGTCGTATATCTCGCACAGCTCACCTTTCCATCGAATGCGATATTTGCCGTGGCTAACGTGCAAAGAGCCGTAAGTCTTTCGCAGAACTTTTCTCTCGAAAAATCCCAACGTCAACTCATCAGTTGTTGTCATCGTCCAAGCCTCTGCACCATATAGCAGGACGGGAATTAAGAGTGACTTATAGAGTTTTGTTTTTGTTCGTCGAGAGAGGACTTTACTTCTCAATTGCCTACTCAGTCCGTGTTGAGAAGAAAATTGTATATTTATAATCTTACGAAACACCCTGTATATTATTAGACATACAGATGTCATTACGAATAGAAGCTAAGTTCATTATTTAATAAACTTCCTTCTTCTGTTTTATACTGTCGCCAAGTCAACACGCGTTTTACTCTGCTAACAGGTTATGGGCCTTTGCCACACAAAGTTAATTTAACCCATCAATAAATAAACCCGGGTAAAAAAAGGTTCTGTGTGTAAATTAAATATATTGTTTTTTGATTTGGAATATATTTTACAATTTAAATAATGTCGAACGTTTTTTCGGTACCCGTCGAACGACTTCGCGGTCGTGAGAATTTTGATGTATGGAAATGCCAGGCAAAATCATATTTGGTCATAAAGGGCCACTGGAAGATGGTCCAGAATGGTTTGCCTGTTACTGCCACTGAGGCTGATCGTGATGCTAATGAAAAAGCACTAGCTGAAATCACGATGTTGGTGGAGCCAAATAATTTCGGTCACTTTGCAGATAAAACATTAGCTAAAGACGCATGGGAAGCACTCATGGAAGCCTATGAAGATAAAGGTTTGACGCGTAAGGTGGAACTGTTGAAGCAATTGGTGCAACTCAAGCTGTCAGACTGCGAGACTATGCAAGAGTATGTAAACTCAATGATAATGACTGCATTTAAAGTGAGAAACGCAGGTCTAAAAATTGATGATGAACTAACCGCATCACTCATGTTAGCTGGGTTGCCCAATGAGTTTCAATCGCTAGTGCTCGCTGTCGAAAACTCCAAGAAAACGCTCACTGTAGACGCTGTGAAAAATCTACTTTTACAAGATGCGAAATTTGATGCAAAGCAAGGTGCCGAAAATGCTCTTTATACAAAGGCAAAAACATTTTCAAAAGTTCGCTGTCATTCGTGCAAGCAACTAGGGCACATAAGCAGAAACTGTCGAAAGAAAATAGTGAAAGACGACAAGCAAAAACAAAAGAGTCAGGTTCTTTTTGCTTCATCGCTTTATGCTAATATGCACAACAACGAAGACTGGTATGTCGATTCCGGCTGTTCTCAACATATGGTAAAAAGCAACGAATGCATGACAAATAGAAAACGCGCAATAAACAAGAGAGTAATTATCGCTGACAATAACAAAATTGATGTTGAATGCACTGGCGATGTGCAACTCTCTTTAGCTAATAAATATAAAAATGTTAACGCAACTATCAAAAATGCTGAGTACGTTCCTAGTTTGTGTGCGAATTTACTTTCGGTGAGTCAAATGACAGACAATGGGAAAGAACTACATTTTAAAGACAATTGGTGCAAAATATTAAACGAGGACAAGCAACTAATTGGAACTGCGATCAAAATAAATGGTCTTTATCGTCTGAACTGTGTACAACGAGATAATGCAGCGATGGGCGTCGCAAGCTATAACTTATGGCACAGGCGCTTAGGTCATGTCTGTCGCGAAAGTGTCACAGCCATCCGAAATGCTTCGGAAGGTGTTAAAATTACAACCAGTGGTAACGACAAATGTGTGGTTTGCATAAAAGGTAAGCAGACCAGAGCGTCACACAGTGAAAAAGGGCAGCGTGCTCAACAACCTTTGGAACTAATACATAGTGATGTAATGGGTCCATTAAATGTTAACTCATTTTCTGGTGCGCGCTATTTGTTAACGTTTGTGGATGACTATTCCAGAAAAGTGTTTGTTATCCCAATTAAATCAAAAGCAGCTGTCTTCGATGAATTTGTAAAATTCAAAGCAATGGTGGAGAATCAATCTTCGAAATATATAAAAGTTCTCCGAACGGACAATGGTCGCGAATATGTAAATGAAGTGTTTAACACATATCTTTCGAAAATGGCATTATCCATCAGAAAACGACACCCTACACCCCCGAACAGAATGGCGTTGCAGAGAGGCTAAATCGGACAATAACGGAAAAAATCAGATGCATGCTGCTAGATGCAAATTTGGAGGAACGATTCTGGGCTGAGGCTGCTGTAACTGCAGCGTATCTACTGAATCGTACACCATGCAGAGGTGACAATCTGAGTCCGGAAGAGTTATGGTCAGGAAAAAGACCAAACTTGAAACACCTCAAAGTCTTTGGTTGTAAGGCAATGGTTCACGTAGCCAAAGAAAAACGCAGTAAGTTAAAACCTAAATCTCGAGAATGTATTCTCGTAGGCTACAGTACTGAATCAAAGGCATACAGATTGTATGATCCTGTAGCGAAAAATATTATTGTTAGCTGTGATGTAGTTTTTATTGAAAATCAAATTAATCAAAATCCTCCAGCTATAGATGCAAAGACAGATGCGGTTAATTTATGGTTACCAGAGCCAACTTCCGTTGCCAATTCAGAGGGGGAATATGTGGAAGAATTACCAACAGAAGATGGTAGTGGCGAAACTTCAGGTAGCAGTGATTCGCATACAGAAGGGAATCACGAATCAGCAATGGAGCGCGAAGAAATAACAGACTTAGACCATGAAGGAGTCCGTCGCTCTGAGCGATTGCGGAAATGTTACGACCAAATTATAATCTCTGCGTAACTGAATATGCACCATCAGATCCAAACACTGTGGAGGAAGCGATGGCAAGCGAACACCATAAACTTTGGCAATCTGCAATGATTGAAGAAATTGAATCTCATGACATTAACGGCACTTGGGAACTATCAGCCCAGCCTATGGGAAAGAAAGCCATTCCATCAAAATGGGTTTTCAAAAGAAAGGTAAATGCAGACGGGGATCCTGTACGTTATAAAGCCAGGCTTGTGGTGAAAGGATTCAACCAGAAGCAGTACATCGATTATGACGAGACATTCGCACCAGTTGTGCGATATACATCAATTCGTTTTTTGCTTGCTCTTGCGGTGAAATATAATCTAACTGTTTACCAAATGGATGCTGTAAGTGCCTTTTTACATGGCGAGCTCAAAGAAGAGATCTATATGACTCAGCCAAGTGGCTTTGACGATGGATCCGGTCGCGTCTGCAAGCTGCGAAAATCGTTATATGGTCTGAAGCAATCTAGTCGTGTCTGGAACATAAAGCTCAATTCAACCCTAGTTAGTTTCGGCTTCGCAACGCAGCAACGTCGACCAATGCGTATATTTTCTTGTCGCTGACAAAAAAATGCTATTCGTCGCTGTTTACGTGGATGATGTCATCCTATTCGCCAATGATACAAAGCTGTTGAACAAACTAAAAAATAAGCTCTCTGAAACTTTCAAAATGAAAGATCTAGGTGCAGCATCATCGGTCAAAGAAGGTACTCTGAAGATCGACCAAGCTTCCTTCATTGCCGATGTAATTCGACGTTTCGGCATGGAGGAATGCAATCCTGTAGGCACACCCCTCGACGTTAACCAAAAGCTATCCGCGGAGATGTGCCCAACTAATGATGACGAAAAAAGGGAAATGGCTACTGTTCCCTATAAGCAAGCTATTGGATGTCTCCTGTTTGCCGCGCAGGTCACGCGCCCTGATATATGCTTTGCTGTCAATTTGTTAAGCCGATACAGCACGAATCCAGGGAAGGCACATTGGACTGCAGTAAAGCGGGTCATGCGCTATCTCAAGGGAACTATTGACAAGGGCTTAGTGTACAAGAGGAGTCCTGATGAAATCGTTGGTTTTTGCGACGCTGACTGGGCAAATGACGTAAGTGATCGCCGCTCAACAACTGGCTATGTTTTTTCTTTTCAGAATGCTGCCATTTCGTGGGCTACCAAAAGGCAACATACTGTAGCCCTATCATCTACTGAAGCCGAGTTAATGTCTATGGTGGCTGCTACACAAGAATCGATCTGGCTTAAGCGATTTGAAAAAGAGTTAGTGCCCAAAGTTTCGAAATCTATGACCTTATTCTGCGATAATAAGAGCGCTATACACATAGCTGAAAATAACTCATACTCAAGTAGAACGAAGCATATAGACATCAAATCAAAATTCATCAAGGAAAAGGTTGAAGATGGCCAAATTAAGTTATATCATGTTGGCACCGATAAAATGATGGCTGATATTTTTACGAAAGCAATATCTGCGCCAAAAACAAAACAACTGTCAAATGAATTTGGCTTAAAGTAATTTATTCTCATCTAATTATTAGTAAAGTATTTTCTCTTACTCATAACTGAATTGTATTACTGTTTCAAATTCATTTCTGATTGTATAACGAACTATCATTTCTATATCCATTTTGTAATGAACATAAATATTCAATTTAGGGAAGGTGTTGAGAAGAAAATTGTATATTTATAATCTTACGAAACACCCTGTATATTATTAGACATACAGATGTCATTACGAATAGAAGCTAAGTTCATTATTTAATAAACTTCCTTCTTCTGTTTTATACTGTCGCCAAGTCAACACGCGTTTTACTCTGCTAACAGTCCGAAGTAGCAAGAGTTATCCTGCGTTGGATTTCGAGGCTGACATTGTTAGTGGTGTTTACGCAGGTTCCCATATATACGAAACTATCTACAACTTCAAAGTTATGACTGTCAACAGTGACGCGAGTGCCAAGTCGCGAGTGCGACGACTGTTTGTTTGATGACAGGAGATATTTCGTCTTGCCCTCGTTCACTGCCATATCCATTTGCCTTGCTTCCTTGTCCAGTCTGGAGGAAACAGATCTAACGGAGCGGGTGTTGAGACCGATGATATCAATTTCATCGGCGTACGCCAGCAGTTGGACACTCTTCTAAAATATTGTGCCTGCTCGATTAAGTTCTGCAGCTCGAACTATTTTATCCACAAGCAGGTTGAAGAAGTCGCACGACAGGGGGTCTTATCTGAATTTTCGTTTGGTATCGAACGGCTCGGAGAAGTCCTTCCCGATTCTGACGGAGCATTTGGTGTTCCTCAACGTCAGTTTATACAGATGTGTTAGTTTTTCTCCTTTTCGTTCTGCCGAAAGCATTTTCGATATCAACGAAGGGGTGGTGTGTCGTTTCTCTTTTCACGGGTCTTTTCCAAGATTTAACGAATGGTGAATATATGGTCAGTTGTTGATTTGCCAGGTCTAAAGCCTCTCTGATAAGCTTCAATCAGTTTTTTGATAGTGGGATTTAAACTTTACACAATACGCGATGTTAAGGAGGCTTATCCCACGGTAGTTGGCGCAGATTGTGGGGTCTCTATTTTCGTGGATTGGGCAGAGCACACTAAGCTTCAAATCGTTGGGCACGCTTTCATCCGACCACATTTTACAAAGAAATTGATGCATTCTCTTCATCAGTTCTTCGCCGCCGTGTTTGAGTACCTCGGCCGGCAATCCTTCGGCCCCGCCGCTTTGTTGTTCTTCAGACGGGTAGTTGCTTTTCGAAATATTTCATGGTCGGAATGGAACTATACTTCTTGCTAAGGCGAAGTCGACCACCCTCAACCCATTTGTGTATGCCCTTCATAATAGCTGAATTTACCGAACATTGTGCTAAAGGTACCTTATTTGCCCACCCTGGCGTTAAAGTTCCCAAGCACAATTTTGACATCGTGGTGCGGGCAGCTCTCATATGTTCTTTCAAAGCTGGAGTGTTGACCAAGTTCTCATAGAATACATATTTGGTCACATCGGTGGTCTCTCATCCAAGGCTGGTTAATATTTTTCGTTAGGGATGTTTTTTACGTGGCGGGTCCCAAACCGAGCCCACAACATTGCGGAATGGATGTTTCGCCTTCTCACTTTAGCTCGCTTTTAAACAGATATTCTTAGGCTCCCCAGAGGATACTTGGTCAAAGACCGGAAGTCATGAGCTGCTTGAGCCGTATGTAAAAGAATCGTTTCTGCCCTATCCCAAGTGAATGGCGATCAGAGAACTTTCCCCACTTTCGTGAACTTCTGCACATGACTCCAACTTAGCCTTAAGGAAAAATACGATCACATTTTTATCAAAATAAGTAGTTTAAAATTTCATGATTTAATATACAGTTCCCATTGCAGGGTATAAAGCCGGAGACAGATTCTATGCCGAATTTATATAAATGTTAATATTAGTTTGTCAAAAAAGTCTTGCGGTATTGCCGCTAGTTGGCGCTGAAAGCGCGTAGTTCTAGTTTTATTCGTCGCATCGGGTCATGCTATACTTTTTTGGAAAGCTCATTTCGCGCTAACAAGTGTTTGATTGATTGTCGTTTCTGTTAAGTCGTTCGTGAGCTATAGCGTCGCAAACATGGAGCATAAAGAGAAAATGCGGCATATTTTACAGTACTACCACGCTAAATGCAAAAATGCATCTCAATCCGCCAATAAAATTTGTACAGTTTATGGACCCCATACAGTTTCCATTTCCACCGCACAACGATGGTTTCAACGTTTTCGTTCTGGTGTAGATGTGGTCGAAGATGCGCCACGCTCCAGAAGGCCTGTCGTCGAAAATTGCGATAAAATCGCTGAATTGGTCGAAAGAGAGAAAGAAGCTTGGAGTTACTAAGAAGCTCAATTCAATAAAAATACGGCAATAAAAATACGGCAAGACTTTTTTGACAACCCAATATATATTTACAGGACAAAACGAGAGCGCGAAAATGGATTCGGTAAAACGGATGTTTTCTGTATGCCCTATAATACTCAGGGTTTACACGGAAAGTAAAAGGACTGATTTTCTTCCGCCGCGACGGTATAGATTTTCGCGCGACGTGTTTCTGTGAGTGTTGCAAACCGAAAATGCAGCGCTTTTTTCCTCCTGGACAAACCTCAATGCCAGGTTTCACGTAGGTGTTCTCAAAAAACGCAAACGAAAGGTCAATCGGTTCCGAAATGACTTCGCCGCCGATTGGAAGATTCACCACGACAAAGCCCCGGTTCACACCGATTTTCTTGTGAACTGCTACCTCCACAAGGCCGGCATCCCAACGCTTTCGCCGTCGCTCTACTGTCTAGATGTGGCCCCACGGTCTTCCCAGACTTTTTTTGTTTCCTTAGCTGAAAAGGCCGATGAAAGGCAAGCATTTTCAGACGACAGAGGGAATCCAAACAGCATGGACCTCGGAATCATCCTGGAGGTTCTGCGTGGACGCAGAAGGAGCCTAGTTTGAAAGTTTGTAGCGATTGGCTAAACAAAAATTTTAATCGACTCAGCGCTATTTCTTTCCGGACAATGTATAGTAGTATAGTTATGTACACAAGTATGTAAATAATCACTGTAATATTGAGTTGTAATATGTATGATAGTATATTTATGTACGTATGACAAGGTGGGTTCCAAAGTAAGCCGGACTTTTTGAATCTAGCGCCCCTGGTTCCGCCGGGTTCCGGTCTATATGTGGACTGGTGCGTTAGAATTTGTTATCTTTATCGATTGTACAGTGCCATTTCATTGACATTTCGTTATAAGTGTCAGTATGTTTATGTTATCGGTGCGAAATGAGCTTCGAACAAAGAGTCAACATTAACTTTTATTTCAAATTTGGTAAAACTTTTAGCGATATTCTACCTTGGAACTTTTCGGTCTGCATATCGCGAAGATGAAAGTTGGCGTTTGTTGCACGATAATGCGCCGTCTCATCGATTGACGCTTGTGACCGGTTATTTAACCAAAACTAACATTTTAACCATCAACCACTCCCCGTATTCACCCGAAGTGGCACCGTGCGACTTCTTCCGTTTCGGAAAAATGCATTTGACCATGAAAGGAAAGCGTTATGTAGACGCAGAGGCCATTCAAAAGGTTTGCACCAGCATACTGACAGCCATACCCGCAAACGAGTTAAAACACTCGTTCGACATGCTTTTAGCCCATGCAAAAAGCTGTATTAAAGCATAAGGAGACTATTTTGATAAAATAACTTGATTTTGCCGAAAAAAATACTTGTTATGTTTTTTTTTAGTCCTATTTACTGTGGAAGACACCTTGTAGTTTTGTTCACCTATCGGTTGTACGTATCACCTAAAATAAAACGAGATAGATATAGAGCTATGTATATAAATGATCAGGATGACGAGAAAAATTGAAATCCAGTTGACTTTCTGTCTGTCCGTCCGTTCGTGCAAACTGTACCTTGAGTAAAAGTTGAGATATCTTGATGAAACTTGGTAGGCTTCTTGATACAAAAAAATTTCGATTTTGAAAATATTTTAAATTTTACGCCCACTTTTTGGTGAAAGTCAATATTTCAAGACCCAACCAACCGCTTTCGACAAAATTTTTACATTCTTATGTTATTTTGAGAAAATGGTCAAAATGGGGCAACAACCACGCCTACTTTCCATATACCACAATTTTAAATTCCACTTGATTCGTTCAGTTTGCAATACACAAATCAAGAAGCAATAAATTTAACGGGATGAAACTTTGCACGAATAATATCTTTAGTGTGTGCCATCTTCTGACCAAATATTGCTTAAACGAATAAAACTTGTTCAAGCCCCTAGGTAACGAACATTTAGACCCTGGTACCTATAGTTGACTTTTGATGGAAAATGTTGGTCAATGTGTGATATACATAACTGAAATTAAGGGATAATGCTTCACTTATATTGGGATGTCTGTATGTCAAAAATGGGTTGAATCGGACCAATACTTCCCTTATCTCCTATATACCTAGTAGTTACATAGATTTTCAAACTTCCGGCTGGCATTGTACCGAATATATCGGCCAATATGTATGTGAGTTATCCCAATAAAAATAAGAGAGCGTGTTTTGCTCATAACAATGTATCTTTGTGCCTAAAAATGATAAATTTGAGCTAAAACTTGGCCTCTACGTAACTAATATCAGGATATGCGAACATCTGGTTTTTTTTTTTCTTTATGATTGGTTTTACAACTTAAAGTATATATCTCTGGGTTGCAAGTTGCAAGAGTATAGAATGTTCGGACCTTTCAATGGAAAATAGTTTGAATAAATTGTGCACTGAAGACGCTGCTATTAAAGAAAGTTCAGGCCAAGTATAGTATATATATAATATAGTATGTATAGATTATATAAATATCTTTTAATATGACTAAAATATAACTAAAAATATTTAAAAAGAAAAAAAAAACTAAATAATTTGCGTCGATTCATATTCAAATAAAAAACACAAGCAGAATAAAATAAAAGACATTATAAAATCTGAATTGTTTAATTTAAATATTTCTTTTAATTTTCGGTTTTATGTTAAATATTCAAATTGATCTACAATTGTAATTATTTTCATATTTAACTTGCACTGTGATTTTTGTAAATGAGTTAATTTTTCCATTTTTTGTTTGGTGCGTATTTTAATAGAACAATTAATAAAAATATTTATATTGCAAAATAATAGTTAATAAATGAATAAAAATCTAAAATCTCGCGGACCTTCAATATTTTATTTTATTTTTATAAACCAAAAACCAATCAATTATTATTAACAAGCAATATTTACTTGCTACACAAGCTATTTCAAGAAATTTATGAGCCGTGTGACGTAGATGTGCAGAAAGAAAAATTTTTTGTCTCTCATCTGCGCAATCTTGCACTCTATCATTCTTGTGATAAAACTCTTAGTCATACATATTTACATGTATTAAACTAAAAAGGAAAAGGACATAATACGCTCACTGTGATATGTTTTGTAGGGTGTATGTACTTGTGTGCCTTAATACCCTCTGCGTTTTGTTCCCATTTTGTGCTCCAGATGGCTACCTTCTTGTGCTGTTTTTTTTTTGTTTGGAAGTGCATTTGTTTTAATGATCGCGTCTGTTTATTGCGGTTTTGTGTTTGTTTTATTGTTTAGGTGCGTTTACTTTTCGCGCCCGATTTACTTTTTGTTTTTGTAATTATACAGTTTTGTATATTTTGTTTCTAAAAATTTATGTTTTTGTTACCGCAATTTTGGTTTTTGCACATTTAGAATTTTGACTCTATATACATATAAGTACATATATGGTATTGTACAAAAAATAAGTTGAAGTGTGATTATAAATTTTTTGGTCCACTTTGGTTTTATACTCTTGCAATCAGACGCTGTAACGTATTATAGTTTTCTTCACCTAACGGTTGTATGTATCACCTAAATCTAAGCGAGATAGATATAGGGTTATATAAATTAAACCATTAGTTAGTGGTTTTTATTTTTTAAAAAGGATATCGGGCTCGCGTCCGCATCTTTATTATCAAAATGCTGTCTTAAGACTTTAAAAACAATTTTACCTTAAGTCTAAATCAAACCTACGCTTGTCTTTATTATCAAAATGCTGTCTTAAGACTAAATACAATTTTTACCTTAAGTCTAAATCAAACCTACGCTTGTACCGGGTCACGTTCCCTATAGTCAGCAGTTAATCGGATGCGCGTGTGAAGCCGCTAATATTGCTGATGCGACGTCAGCTATTGCTGGGTTTAGAGTTTCGTACTGAGTTGCTGACCGATGGTGGGAATTGTCTGAAGTGCTGTGTTAACTCCTCCCCTCTTAAATATGATCGTCCTCGAACATCAATAGAAAGGTAGATCGTTAAATTTTATATAATTTGGAATATTATGAGTTTCTTCTGGAAGGGTAACTATTTGACTCATGTTAGGTCTTATTGTCTCCTTTTCTATATATTTTATTTCAATCTTCTTTTTCCGTAATAAGATAAAAATTATTATGGTGGTAATTAAAGCTACCGATGTCAGGCTGCCAATAGATAGTGTAGCTTTCTTAAGAGAATTTATCCGCTTGATGTTGGTGAGGTGTAATTCTTTTTAAGCTCCCAATGATAACAATTCAATACGTTCTTTTTCTATTGGGGCTGGTTGCAAAATTGCGGGAATGGCTTCAATCGTTTTCGCTTCGATATTGCGAAATATTTGATTGTTAATTTTGATTGTTGAGTTGTAAAATATTATGACATGTGTTCCATTTATTTCTTTAGTTTCCCCATCGGCTTCTATTTTTCCATTAAATTTATTCAGCAATATTATTCCAGTTTTTGTTTCCTCGATTGTGGGCAAGTGATTCCCGTTTGTTATGGTACATGTGGAATTTAAGCTATTTACTATTCTACTTATGCAATCGTCTTTACATAGATCTATTAGATTAATTTCTTTACAAATTGCTATTTCGTTAAAATTTTCACATTCATTTTTAATTCCGTATATTTTATTTTTTCCTTTAAGAATTTTTTTATAGTCCGTTTTAATTACATAATTGTTTTCTTTCTTTACAGGTCTTATAATTATTTTTTTAAATGTTTCATAAAAAGATAACGGAATTTTTATCATATATAAGATCGTCATATCTTTGCTTAGTACATATATCTTTGAGAATTTCAGTGCCTCTTCGGCAGTTTTAAAAGGCATTTGTTCCTCTTTTAGTTTATTAATAGAAAATTTAACTTCATCATTGCTTAAAAGTATTGAGTTTATTATATTTTGTTTTGCCCATTGGATGGCATATTTTATATTTATTAATTCTTCTTTGATCAATCTATTCTGTTTTGTAAATTTATCCCAATTTCTGTTATAGTGTCTTCATCCTTTTTTATGGTATTTAACATTTTATGGACAATATTTGTTATATTATTTATACGTTTTTCAAATAAATTATTAATAATTATTTGATTATTATTATTTTGGTTCAAATTATTCAACTTGTCATTTATAATATTAAGATCATTATGATCAGGAGATCCGGCGATGTATTTCTATGCCGTTCCTAATATGTCAATTGATCTCCTCTTCTTTTTGTTTTCTACTGGTTTAAGGGTGTTGAGGATTTCAAAAGTTTGGGTAGCTTCATGTTTGAGGATAGGATAAAGGAAGTTATCTTTAGGGACTTGAGTGGTTATTTCGTTATAAGTTTGTCAGGAAATGTTCGTAACGGTCTAGGTCAATGAGGTCTATTAGTCTAAGTGTTCCGTCCTGTATTTTTGCATTTCCGTTGTCTATCGTAATGAGTTGAGCTTTACTGTAGTCCAAAATTTTTGCATCTGCTAGTGAAGATGTAATCTCCGTGAAGATAATTATAAATTTGGATAAATCCATTGTTGCTAAAATAGATAGTTAAGTTTTTATTAGAGATTTGTGAATTATACGTCCTGACATTGTTTTAACTGTTGTTCTATTATTCTCAGATACTATTTCTTTTTTATATTTTGGAGTTAGTTTTGAACCAAGCCTTTTATTTATTTTTGCATAGATTATATCCTGGGGAATATTCTTTAGGTTCTGATCTTTTGCTGTTATGGTAAGAAAGATCTTGTTCCTGTTTTTCCTTAAGTAATATAATATTTTCGTTTCTCTGCTGCTCTAACTGTTGCGGGTCGGTAAAAATTCTATTCCCAAAGAATGTGGCGATGGGTTTGTTTCTGGTTGTTGAATGTATCGTTGAATTATATTCTTGCACAGATTTGAATAATAATTCTTCGAACGTTATTCCAATGTTGTTTGCTTTTAAACATCTCATTATTTCAGAAAGTGTACTATGGAATCTTTCTACTTGTCCGTTACTAGTGCTACTTTAGGGTGGTGTGGTATATACGTTAATAGACATTTGGTCCTTTAGTAAAGTTAATATTGTGGCTGAGTTGAGAGATTTTTTGTTATCTACTATTACCTGTTTTGGTATCCCAAATGAGATCATTAATTTTCTTATTGGGTTTTTTATATGTTCTATTGCTTTGGACTGTATAATTTTAACCTGTGCGTATTTTGAAAATTTATCAATGGCCGTGAG